>DWNE01001106.1:0-23557 GCA_018249875.1 Cecropterus toxeus | reverse complement strand
GTGTTTGTGTGTCCATGGCACCCACGACACAGGAGAAAATCCTAGTGTGGGGCTATGAGTGTAGAAGGCGTGTTTAGTTTAGTTTAATGTAAAATTGACCAAGCGCGGACTCAAGATTAATAGGTCTTTGACTAATACTGGGTAAGGTTTATACTTCATTACTTTTTTTGTAATACGAATATATAAGTTCATATAACTTACGATATATAAATTGGAAGTTATTTCCTAATTTCAAAATTTTAATAATGCGTATGTAGAGTAAACATAATGATTACTTTATTGCATAAATGTTTACTAGTTTACTTTCTTTATCTCATGTGCAAAAGCTGTATGTGTACCTACATATTCTATTATAATCTCCTTGCGATTAGCATACAAATTAAAAGTATTTACACATTAATCTAATATGCGTTAACGAATGTAATAAAATCCTTGGCGAGAGGGGGTTGAATCTGAGACAATTTGCCACTCGCGCCCCTCCGTAAGCCCACCTATATGTCTTTCTTATTGCCAGCTAAATCTCGAATATACAACTAAGATTAATCTCGCTGAAAGAAAGGGTACGGTTACCCTTTGTGATAGAAAGTAACATAAGACTATACATATTTCGGTTCTAAGATTAAGTTATGGTTACGGAAGAGTAATTTAAATAGCTGAAACCCATTTCTTATCTTACATATTTGTTAAGTATTTGAAAGAAGTTCTCTATCATTCTCTACCATGCAATTTTAGGCTACTGGTCTAGTAGTTAATTGTTGTTTGGCTTAATCATTATTGATAGGAAATGGTCGTCTTCAGGATTTATTTCTTTAGATCCTTAGAAGTACCTACCAACCATTTAAGGATCCACCGCTATGATGAGAATATTGAGGTATTATCAGAAACTGGAATTTGAAACTGGTAGAGATTTTCTTGGTTTGGTTGCGACTACGCCAATCACACGAAGTACTTTAACTAGCACTCCAAATTCAATTAATAAAAACATTTCGTCACAATAAAAGTTCTTTGAACTGCTATGGTTTGATTAGTTACTATTTTTCACGTGAGAAAATATTTACAATTCTAAATGCCCAATTGTGATAATACGTCGATTAAATTCCAAGAGCAGCTTTGAAATAAAATGATTCAAGATACGATACATTTTGTTTTTAATTCAGATTGCGTATTTGATAGCAAGAATTGAATGATTGCAATGCACTTTAAATGAACCTCCTTTGGTGCAAAATTATTTATCGGCACTCAATCTGACTCTTAATGTGGAAATAACTTATTGTTGGGTAAATAGTCATAGTAAACTTGCAATTAGAGGTTTCAGATGCTTTTCGGTAAGAGGAAAAGGCTTAACATAAAATATGTTTGTCGAAAGTTGAAATATTTCGAAGTTTTATAATTCGAGTGTAAATTTTGAACCATAATTTTTAACATCTATACTAATATATTAAAATGAGATGGTATGTGTCTGTGTGTAACTCAATTATGCAAGAGCGACCGGTCCCATTTACATGAAATTTTATATGAATGTAGCTTATTTAGCTGGTCACTTAACAATTTAAGTAACGTCACCACATCCTTTGGTTTTAGATTTTGATGTTTCCATTTAATAAATAAATAAAGTACGCTAAAAATAGTAAAATTTTGATGGCATTTTTTTGTTACCTAGCGAAGAATGGGTATCTACTTCACCTAGTGTTTTAGAACTATTATGATATGAGTGTCATTTAGGTATACTTATAAGGTTTACGTAGGTATACGTCTTTAGGAGCTATGAAGTTAATAAACACACTAGACTAAATGTAACACTTGCGAAAAAAGCGATCGATATTCATTATTTCCATGGTAGAATGCTCGCAACCCTTATCAAGGGAAGACGCCCGTTTTTTCTCGGTTTTCCCAAATAATTTATTTAGCGGGCCGCCTTCAATTTATCTCTGTGGGAGCTAATTTTGCGTCGGCCCGGTGGCTGGCTGGCGCATGCTGTAATTCAACAAATTGCGCGTCCTACAGAATTTATGGGCTCTCCCACTTGACGAAGCGCTTGCCTGCCCTTCTTCTATTGTTCTTGTACTCGTACTGGTCAGCTAAAATAGAATAGAATTCAGGATGTAGCGAGGTTGTCGACCGCGCTTCGGTTACCTACGAGTGTTATGTCACTGGCGGCGGAGTATATCCGTTTTAGAACGGAATTTGAGTTATGTTAGTAAAATTTACATTTGCTTCCATTGAATACACTTCGGTTCATTCATGGTTCATTGACTGTGTTAAAGTTTGTAAACCAAACGCGAATCTCTTTTTAAGTCGTTAGTAAATAATTACTACTACTTACTCATTGTTTCTATGACAAATAAAATCATTAACTATTTTTTTAATTGTCTGTGTGAGGCGTCCTTTATATCCTCCGTAGTAGTAACACATAATCGTATCAATTATTCGGTTGGCGTCCTTTTTCTTTATTACTTTCTGGAGGAAGGAAGGTAAGCTTTGTACCACTTTGACTTACGAAGAATCGGTCTAATAAAACCTATCTATCACGATTTATTGTTTCGATTCACTTATTTCACGTTGAAATATTTATGAACTAAATTTATTTGTAATCTACGTTCTTCTATGTGATATTTATTCTAAGTTTATATCCGCCGCGTACTGAATTATATTATTTAAGCAGAATATCTAAAACACTATCTCAAAATTTTCTCAAATCACTTTGCCAGTTTGGCTACGCTTAAGCTTTACGGAGTCAAAAGCCATTTTAAGTTTTAAATCCGAAATGTTATTTTCCTAATACTAAGATCCAAGGCGAGTATAGCAATGTGTTATGTTTCTTTCTGCTGACTGCGGATCGCAGACAGTCGTCCTGCTCGCGCCCGCCGCGACGGATCGCGAGCGTCAGCACTGTGGAACTCTAAGGAGTTGCTAATACCACAAATCTAAAAATATAGTTATTGATGAAAACAGATTATATAATGTTATTATTAATATCATATTTTTGTCTCGTCTCTGCGTTTTAAGACTGTTGCAACAATCATCAGATTTTTTTAATTTTAATTCGTAGATTAATTCCATTCGTCTTTTTGCTATAAACTTAACGAGTGATCTCAATGCCGCTTGTGCCATCTAAATGCTATTAAATTCCATGCTATTAGATTATGTTTAATTTCAAGATCATATTGTCGAAGTGCTGTCATCATCATTAATTATTCGCAAATCTTCCTTCCCGAATTTAGCAAGATTACACTTACGTTATTATGGGTACGTCTGCCATTCAGTATTTTTAGGCTTGAAATCAGAGCGTCGTTAGGTATATTATTCAGTGGATACGAGTCATTAATTAAAACCGTGCAGTGGTAGATTTGATTTTAAACCACAGACCCAATCAATATTAGTGTCGATGATGCTAAATTTAGAGTGAGGTTTAGCCACATTACACGTTTTCGTTACATTTTAATATGACCATTTAAGTTATTTTTTAAATCTTAAATGATATTAATATTATTATAATGATATAATATCTTATTAAGATTTCATACCTCATTAAGACTTGGCTCTTGAGGTTTTCAATAAGGTATTTATTCGCAATGAAGTCATATACGAATCGTATCATCATATAATATTATGTTCCTTTAAAACGAAGAATATTAAAAATAAAAATCACACCAGTTTCTAAAAGCTCAATTTGACACGAGTAAATCTACATCCAAACACACCTGTACAACTCTATGTGATGTCTTTAGTCTTTGTAAATCAGCATATGCAAAGTGGTATAGCAATAAATCTAGCAGCTCTTGCTCGTTCTCGCATCATGTTACATCTTAATTTCAGAGCCGGCTCGTCGGAGCCTGCCTGCCAGAGATACGGCCTTTTATCAAATACGCATTACGCTAGAAATTAACTTAAACTGAAAAAAAATCGCCTTTCCGTGAGCGTAAGCGATAAATAATACCGAGCTGTTAGAATGCTGAGTTTGTTTTACATACCCATGGGGCTTGCGCGAAATTATTTGCATTTTAGTCCGTTCTTGTTTACAGCGACGTATTTCGAGATGTTATTCTAGCTCGCTTAAGATTTCTAAATATTCGAGAAGCTATTATTCGCTACGAATGTATCTCTAATCCGCTTGTTCGTTATTCATATGAATACGTTATCTTATTTATGTCAGGCTAAACTTTATTTGAATTTATTGTAGAGAAATCTGGCGTTATGCAAATGAGTTTAGTACCGAATAGCCTTGTCCATTGTCGCTTAAAAGAATTATTTTCCTGTCACGCTGTGATTTTTTTTTTATAATTGGCATTTTAATTAATTTCGCTTTTCCTTTTGTTTCAGGTGGTCGTCGCGTGTAAACCGTAGTCGATGCTAGGGTAGGTGTCGAGTGTCAAGTGTCGAGTGAAATGTCTAAGTGAGCGCGCTCCGTGATTGCATTCCGAGATCTCGCACATTTTGTTAGCAATGAAATGTGTTTTGTTTGGATTGTCGAATTGCCGCTTGATTTACTCCACTCGCCCGACACGGTTTGACGTCGCGAGATCAAGATATCAAAGTCGACTGTCGAATAAATTTTTGTACCAGCCCACACGAACGCTTAGGCAATCGACTGCCGAAGATTTATTGTCAAAATTTCCCGTTAGTAACGCTTACCGAGCACACTCCGCGTATCACTATTTCACAAATAAAAGAACCAGTCGCGATATCATCGTCGACTATAAATTATATGAAGCTCGTATGAAAAATACACGTTTTGGAGTCCGCTTATTTATCGCTTAGCTTGAGTTATGTATGCATACGTTATGTTAATCTGGAAATGATATTAAATAGACTCTTCGATTAATATTAATTAGCTCCTGTCAGTAAGTTGTGTAACGGATGAAGAAAAATGTGGCGGAGTCATGTAAACGTAGATAACGTTGGTGGAATGGTCCGGGGCACGTATGGGGTATGGGTAGCGACCTAGGGAGTAGGGAGTGGCGAGTGTAGCGCTATCGAGTTGGTCGATCTGGTATCGGTTCCATCGGTACGGTGGCTGTTCCACACTAGGAATAGGTCGAGTTCCCGCGTTGTTCTGCCCCGTGATATATTGTTCCGCATCTCCCTGTATAAATCTTGAACGCCTGCTGAGGTACACGGCACACGGCCGCTACGCCGCAGCCTGGAGCTTCAAATTGAATTGTGTTTTTATTTATCGTGCGAATTGTGCCCCACTATCGCTCACTTGGAATCGCAGTTTATCTGCCAAAACGCGAGCCTGGATCGATGCGAGTAAATCTCTAAACTTATTGTCACTCAGCCTTGGGCGGTGTAACTGATCGTTGAAACGTTTCGAAACCACATTACGCTGACTTTATGATCAAGCCACACGAATAATTCGTGAAATGTATTCGTACAAAAGCAAAGATATCCTACGAATAAATGTAAATAATATAATTATCATTTTTCCTGCGAAAAAGAACCAATAAAGTACATAAATGATTGAAATAACACTTACCTACTTACCTGTAGGAATATTTCAACAAGGAAAGTATTATTGAAGAACGTAAAAGCACAGATCAATGTGGGGCATATAATTCGTACGGAATGGCCTATAAGGCTTTTTGTATAAGCTTCTGTGAACATGAATGATACTCATGGCATATGGTAGTGCATAGTTCGTGTAAAATGATTTATCTTATGTAAATACTGATACTAGTATGAATTTGTAATCGAAATCTGATGTACAATGCGTGTATACGTTTAAAAACAATATACGTAATCATTAGCCTAAGCGGCAATATATGATAGATTTCTCCTGGCGTGACTATGTTAAATTTATTTTGTTGTTTTATGTTTGTTGATTCACTGTCATCGAGTAACGGATGGCGAGTTTAATTAACAAGAAAAAATATATAAGAAAAATTATAGGTACAATAAGATATAACGACACAATATGTCAAAATTCATATCACTGGCGGTTTAGGAAACCTAGACCGTGTTGATGAAACAAAAATTGTCCTTATTATTATTGTTTTTAAATTCAGAAGTATTGTGATTGGTACTCTTTAATTCATATTATTTATGTCTTTCTGTGTGAATGTATCTTATAGCGAATCGTTTATTCGCTGGCAGTGGGACTGTTCTTTATGTGATTTTGTCATCCTATTAATAACAAGAATGTTAAATTTCACTGATTAAAAGCCAAGCTTTTTATATAATTTATGGACCTGAATTATTTTACGAATTATTATTTTGTTATTATTTAAGAGCACTTGTTATTAAATATTTCAATAAAATACATTTATGTCACGCCAGATAACCTATATACGTAACTGCAATGGCTTTAGAATGAAAAATATTCCATTTATTAGTCGATAGCTTAACTTATTCTTAGTGAAATAGCTTACCTATAGTCACTTAAAAATGACAAGAATCAAAACTAGTTGTGCCCAGTATACGAATAGCTAATTAAATTAAGTAATAATATAATTTATTTTAAGATACAGTAGTGGTAATATTTTTGGATTCCTATAAACATATACGTAATTTCATCTTAATGTAGGATAGTCGAGTAAAATTTGGTCGAGATTCTTTCGATTTCTTTTTAGTTATCAACGAATTAAAGTGCCAAATTCATTTTCTATTTATAATGTTTATGTTTATTATCAGTTTACCTCAGAAAGTTCCTCATTTTTGCCGACTATTCGAATTATTATCGAGTTTGTTTTTATTCGATTCGCGATTTAAGAAAGAATCTTCGTCTAAGTTTTCTTGTATTTACTTTGTGTTAATGATATTGTAAATATGATAAACGTCTTATTTATAAAGCTTTTTATCATTGAATAATGTTAATAAAATTGGATAATTAAATTGATACACTTGTTTTAGACTCACTACTTTCGATTTTATACAAATTAATTTTAACGGAATACCGCAATATTGTTTATTTATTTATTTGAAAACGTGCTCATGAATATAATACGTAATTTTGTCCTTACGAAGCATTTGTCATACGTAAATACTAGGTAGGCCCAATTTATTGTAATGTATCATAATTGATTAATATTAATTAGTAATAAACGAAGAGAAATACTTAAAGTCGAGGGATACTAGTTAAAAATGATTTAAATGTTTGTGTTTTATGATTGTAATTGTGTGGAAAGTTGTGTAATATTATACGAGTATATATTACTTATCATTATATATTGAATGGAAAACGATATTATAATTTTTTGTACAATATCGGCTATAGTGCGAGATGGATCTGCATTAAATAAAAATTCTGTTACTGTACACAATATCTTTTATTTTTATTCCATCTATCCATTTAAGGTCTAATTCTGGACTAGGCCTTCCCTAAATATCATCAATAAGAACAAATAATCAATAAGATTATTGTGATACATTCCTCAATCCAAAAACTCTAAGACATTGAAACATTAAGACATTTCTTAAAGTTCTGTACGGAAGAGGGGTATCAGGAAAAGCCGTATACCGTTTAAAATAGAAAGTACTTATTCATTAGTTATGTTTTATGTAATTCAATGATCGATTGTGTGCAACGATGTGTTTGCTATAGCGGAGTGGTGAAAACAATAATCTAGTTCACATGACTAGTAAAACAGTTGAGTTAATACACCTCGTATTATATAAAAAAATATATTTCCATGATGACGACACTCACTGATGTACCTTACGTATGGGTAATGAAGACATACCTACTTATTGGAAGCATTTTAACTTAGTCCTCAGATCTAGCAAGGCGCCTTTGGCCAATGTCAGACATTAACTAGTGGTAAGTGGAAGTTACGACTTACCATTAAACGAACTAAACGTTCCTTTGCTAAGTATATATTTTAAAAACTACAAATTTAATTAATTTAATCATTTAAAAATAGATAAAGGCTAGCTTATTCTATTCGTATGTTAGTCCAGGCCGTTTTTGTGCCAAATTTCAGCGTAATCCGACTAGTAGGTGGTTAGATTTTGTTTTAAGGAATAACAACCATATTTACAAACTTTTGCCTTTATACTATTAAATAAGATAAGATATTCCAGATATTAGCGACTTACAAGAATTACAATAAATAATGTTGTACTTTTAAAAACAATGAAAATCCATTCAACACTTAGGGGATACTAAAAATCCAGAAACTCGCTTTAACTTAAATATGATCACCTAAGAAAATGATGATGATAAGATAAATCTGTAGACAATCATTCCCTAATTTAGTTTTATATACTTTTTATATTAAAAGGAACATAGTGAGGTTGTGTCGCGTGTACACCCTGCATGGGTTCTTCACTGAGATCTCTATCTAACCTAACCTAACTTAACCTATCCCTATAAAATACCCTTTATCATGGAAGAAACACAGGAATAATACCTACTCCGTGTGCATATAGGTACTTTTACTGACCATGATATGAATTAGGTAGGTACACACAATTTTAACACACCCTCATACTTGCTAGAATTTATTGGTATAGTTAGTGCGTATGGAATATTAAAATAAAAGTTACATAGTGTAGAGCCGCCTTGGCAGGTACATGGGCCAGCAGTCGAGATGGCGCGCCAAACAGGAAGCGAGGAAGTCAGCATGCGAGGCCGCGGGGTGCGGGGTTCGACTCTCCGTTGGCGGAATTTCGGCAATATTTATTCACTGAATTTTGAATTTATGTCGTGAATATTTTCCGCTGGAAAAAAGATATTCATAGCTTTGTTGAAGGCTACTTTGACTTTGAATTTGACTTGATGTAGGTACCTACCGAAGATATAAGAAAACGTGTGTGAGCTAAAATCGTAAATCGCGAAATGAAAACGGTGAAAGCGGTAATCATATTGCCACGTGTAGGTGTATTTTGAAGTTAAAAAAAAATATATTAAAAAAAAAAACATAAAAATTATTAGTGTCGCTGTCCCTGGTCAAGGTTTTTACCACTAGTTAAAGTAGTTACTACTATTACCTACCTAGTTATATGATTAAGCTGATTGATTTATATTAATAAGTCTGCACTAAAATATATATAAATAATCTAAAATAAACTTGAAGTAGGTACATATAACATAAATATTATAGAAATCATAAAGACATTGAATTTTAAACGACACTTAAACTAAGCTTCAAGGAAATCAGAAACATATTGGGACACGCGCAGCACCCATATAAGGGGATATCTAACATTATTTATGGGTAAGAAACTAAGCTCCATTTTTTATAAAACACCTAAATTTGGCGGTCCGTCTAGGGCCCTCGTAAATCAGGGTGTATTCAGCGGATTACCAGAAGAGTAATGACTCAAGTCCACCTGGTGAAGGACGCCTATTATTTAGCTATTTGCTCAAGCGTTCACTGCCGACTTTGGATCCCTTGTACGCTATTTCTTATTATAATATATGTATACTTAGAGTTGTTTTGAACCTTATTCGTGATAAGCCTGATGATGCAATGCGTTACATATGTAATTATGTTTATTTTATTTGTCAGGGATTGTCTAAGTTTCGTTATTTTTAAACCACTAATACTGGTCGTAGTGGTGACCAAGTTTTAACTCAATCTTAATCGCAACTTTATGAAATCCTCCTTATAGAAGAATTTTAAAATATCCTAATGCTGCAACATACTACATATATAATCAGATGCCATGATTTATTTGTAATCAATCCTATTCGCCAATCAAGCACAATGAAAAAAAAACTTTGCATCTATAAAATAAGGTTAACTGCAAACACCTAATACTAAAAAAGGCTAAATAATTTGATAAACACATAATATATTTACTAAAACGCCGATCAATATAAGAAATTGCCTACTGCAGTAACAAAATCCGGTCAAAAATTAATCCGGGAGGAGATAGTCTTTTATGTTGAAATTAAGGCTGCCATGAGAGGCTTATAATTAACGGTCTAATTAGGAACGTGAGACTGCTTACTTTATTAGGTAGCCGGGAGTTTCGTGACGCCACGATGTGCCTGATATCGGATTTTGGTACTAGTTTAATTAGCTATTTTCATGTTACACTGCTTGAGTTCTCTGGTATTCGTTGAGATAAAGGCACAGTTTTTGGAGTTACGAACGGTGCTTCGATTTTAATTCACATGAAAAGTATTTTTGTTTTTAAATCGAGCAATAAGTAGATAAAATATTATAGAATTGTAGTTTAATTTACCTTTGTGTTATTCATTTATTTGTCATAGTTTCACATAACTGTTAAAAATACAGTTAAAATATGTGTAGGTAAGTAGTACTAAAAGCCACTACGTAAAAAAAATGAAAGTTTTATGTTAAGCGTTAATTTGAAATAGTTATTCACGTCAGAAACATAAATGTTAACAATAATAATTACAAAGTAGGTAGAGGTTGAGTATACATATACTAATAATAATACTATATTATTGGATCCAACTACTTACATAGATAAAACTCTCAGCTAACTATCGGAAAAATAGACCTTATGATTACAAGAACTGATTTTTAACAATTGTAAACATAAAACGTAAATATACTACGTTTCTATCTGGCCGGGGATTGAACCCGGGACCCACTGCATGCCAGACCGGTATGGTGGCCGCTCCGCCACGCGGGTCGTAAATTGTAGAGAATATATTGTTAAGGGTCTGTATTATTTATCTTTGTTTTAACCATTGTGTACCTATTACAAAATTTACCTGTAGTTGGTAGAATTTTCTGTGTGTCTACTGTACGGAGGCGTTTTGCATGTGATCGCGATTGTTTGCAGATAGTGCAAAACACAAGTAGAGCAACCTACACAAAATTACGTCAAGATCGCTTTGTCATCACTATCTCGAAATCGCGTATGTAAAGGACACTTGTTTGACCACTGTTTTTTAATGTTCTTGGACCTAGTTTATCTAGTTTAAAATGTGTATTAATAAATTAAACTAAAATGTCTGCCTGTGTTCACAATTAATTTATAACATATACCTAATATTCGGTATTACTTGTAAACTTTAAGCTTGAAGTCATTTATTTATACTGTGCTGATCACATGTATTGTGACAAACTGAAATTATATGGTATTTTTTTGCATCTTTGTTTAATAAACATATTGATTTTTAATCATAGACAGACATATAGATATACCTATCTTTAACTAACAAGCATAATAAAATATAAGCCATGGAAGCTCTTTTTAAAATAGGTAAAGATATTTTTCTATAGGTATAAATAATATGGGCTTATCTTCAAATCTCTATACCTATATAGATTAATTATTATATAATACTCGACAGTGAACATTCAACAACAGGTGAATTTGTTTGCTACTTTATTTCAATACTTATTAATAGCTCCTACCGAATATTTACTCAACAAAATATAAAACAATTTAGCGGTGTATCGTTGAATATTTATCAAGATCGCGTGACATCGCATCGCAGCGTGAGAAAAGGCCCTAACTCCGGGCGAGCGTATAAATTCGAGCGTGTGTCATACAATAATTTGCTATTGCGTGAAATCTGTGCGCATATAAAGCTATCTGTCTTGCGTGCGCGCATCCATATTTCGCAGCCTCCGGACATATTGAGTTATCTTAATTAGTGGAAGCGAACCCACCACCCAGGCAATCCTGTTTTCATAAGCGCTTGTGTGGAAGCGCTTAACAGGTCTTTCATACTAGAGCCATTTGGACGCTTAAACTACAAATAATTTTAATATTTTACATATAGTTTCGTTAAATTTAAATATCAAAAAATCGAATCCAGTGGAATCATTAAAAATTTTAAAGGTCTGCACTGTTGCACTTAGATGTATGAAAGAATGTATAACAGTATATAGCGAAGAATTAACATAATAAGGGTTCATTGGCTCATATAAGTAGGTTATATAAGTACCAGTGTAATATACAAACTCATGTAAGGTAATTTTTAAAGGCAAATGTTAAGAGCTGCAATCTACAAGTATGTATAAATAAAACGACCGAGGACTATATTAAAATAATTTTCAATTATAATTAAATATAACCTCTGTCCTAAAAACTAGAAATTACTGGCGCATAAGTCATTTTCTAATTCTGCTTTAAAATGTAGCTGAACTGAACCACCAATATTTCTACTACCAGAAAAGCTGTTGAATTGCATCATGTAATGATGCTTGCATCCCCTGGTACTAATGGTGCTTAATCCTCTTGGACATTCCTATGTGAAGTCAGTCTTAGATGAGTTGCTACCGTATAAAACTAAGATTACTTACATAACATTGATCTATCCTTATCACACTTTTACACTACAATGATGGCTATTGTCTGAACGGACCCAAAGTGGCTAAATTACTATATACTCATAATAAATTTGTTTGAACCTCTTAAAAACTTAAGACACCAAGCTTCTACTTTTAACAAATAATTCGTAGATACTAAGAAATTATCTGTAAAAAATGAATTTAAGAATGATTTACTGGAAGCAATAAAAACACGTAATTATCATAATCCAAATATGAGACGATATTCCATTATAGGTTCATATATGGAACGTTAAAGTACCGATTTGTTTTATATGGAAAATGAGAAAAAAACGCAACGCATCAAAGAAACCGTGAATCGAAGTGTTATAAAACGCTAGTACGAAAAACCTGTTAGGGCTATCCGTACGAACTACTTTTTACCATCTAAGAACAGGTCTTACACTAATTCAGCGTATAATTTTCAACTCTTTACCCTACTACGGGTAATTTACTAGATTAATTAATTGCTGCGTTGAAAGTACATCCATATTCAATTTCCTGTGTGTCTGGAAGTGTTATTTACGAGTTGCCACGTAATAAAACTAAAACGGAAAATTATTTATAAATTACGCTAAAGATATTGAACGCGTAGTCTTGACCTGAAAATAAATATTTTTTTGTAGTTTTTAATCGCTTGAAGTAGCAAACGAATATGCAGTCTGTCTGATGAAATTGGTCACTACCGCCCTTGGAAATCTGTAATCAACTTCATATAAAATAGGGGATCTACCTGAAATTAATCACAAATTTGTTGCTATTCCCGAAGATTTAAATAATCGCTATATTATGAAAATGAGCTGGCAACCACACGCTTACACAGAAATGCAAGAACTGCTTCAAGGTAGAAATAGGTGTGGCGGTGGTACTTTCTCCGTTACATTATATTACACTGATAGAAAATAATATGATATTAGGCTTGAGTAATACTTAGCACAGTAGAAGTAGAAATAGGCGTGGAATACATTTAATCACATTTTAAATAAAACATATTACATCATATTTAAAAACCTAAATGTTCGAAGATAGATTTTGATTATAAAATAGTAGAACTATTCATATTGCATGAAGTGAAAGAAATAAACGAAACGAAACGTGAAACGTACAATTCAAAAATCTTAGGACTATTTCGGCCTTATGACGATTTTTATTATACAAGAACATTGCAGCTTAAGCGTGGACTTTGTTTACTTGTTTTTGTCCTTGAAATCTTAGAAAATAATTTCTGTTACAGATAAAACTTAAAATAAGTGCCCAATACTTTTGGTTGAAATGCAAAGCGGAAAAAATGATTTGAAAAAAGTCATTTACTTTTTGCTTTACTTATTTAACTAGCTTTTGCCCGCGGCTTCGTTCGCGTTAAGATTCAAAACATTCATCCCCTATTTTTTTCCTCTTTGGGGGTAGAATTTGTCAAAATCCTGCATGCCGTACAGCCCGATTAGTCCAGTTGTTTGGGTTGTGCGTTGATGGATCACTATGACAGTCAGTCAGTCAGTCAACTTTGAGTTATATATATTTAGATAGAAGTAGCAAACGAGCTTGCAATATACCTCGTAAGATTCCACTTCCAGCCATAGACATCCATAAGCAACTTCAAATAGGGCTTTATCTGAAGTCAATGTTGACGTGTTGCTACTCCCGTGGAATAAGATGATCAACTCATACCAAATTGCCAACCTCACCGGTACACAACTACTTCGCGCTAGAAC
Source organism: Cecropterus toxeus (assembly GCA_018249875.1). Classification (NCBI taxonomy): domain Eukaryota; kingdom Metazoa; phylum Arthropoda; class Insecta; order Lepidoptera; family Hesperiidae; genus Cecropterus; species Cecropterus toxeus. The sequence continues at coordinate 9,645 of DWNE01001106.1, read as the reverse complement.
TAGCTTCGGCCGTAGTACCTCCGTGGTCAAACCATACATTCTATCACCTTGTCAAATCTATATGGTCTTCTAAGGTTTTCCTTAAAACTTGACCTAAGCTAGTACGCTGTATGTACTTGTAAGTTTCACGTATGGTACGAACATAAATTCGTCCGTCTACAATATCGAGGAGGACAACTCCCAGTCGGTCTTCACGTATGAGTATGATACGCGCAGTAGGACCATAATGCAAAAATTTATTTAAAGCTAAATAATAATTACTTAGGTTCCAATGCAACAAGTAAATATTATATTTTATAATCTATGTTTAACAACTCATGTGGATTTACGCGCTGGATTACTTGTACTTGTATTGATGTATATCTATTGATATTATTGATAGAAATTTTGTCGTAGATAACTACAAAATTATGAATTCATAAAATTAAAAAATCTAGATAAAAATATTTATTTGCTTTTTTTGAAACATCTTAAACTAAGAGTTACAAGAGTAAACTTAATGCCTAATGGCATTCTCTGCCAGTCAACCTTGAGCGATGGATGGATGGAGTATGGATGTTCAGTATACTTCTTCTATGTAGATATCACTATCAATGACACGCAATTGAGTGGAAGTATTTCTATGTAAAATGTTTCTATATTATAATTAGAATGTAATTAAAAAGTAGGTATCCTTATAAAGCGTATTCAGGATAACAGCACTTCCAGCATTATCACCACATTAATAATAAACCTAACTCTTTCAATTAACCTAACCTAACTATATCAATTACCCAACATCACACAATATTACCTACAGTTTTGTCACCTATTGTCGATTTGTACACCAACTAAAACTGTATGCAAGGCACCCTCTGTACGTATTTACTCATGTTCCGTGGAACGGACATGCGCCGCGAATCGTGCGCGCTCAGCAGATAAGATAAACGCGCAGCGCGTGCGCGGTGCCCCGCCGCGCCCGCTAATTAAGTCTTTAACTTCACTACTCCCTTTTATAGTTTATTTGCTAATAGATTATTGAGAGCCATAAACTTTGATCGCTCGCAGTCCACACGAACACCGTTAAACAACCCGATTAACGCCCGGCGAAGACAACCCATTAGTTTCCCTTCCAGTCTGGCCATCGATACTCCCTTTAGATACACCTGTTTGCTCGTTGTTTTATCTGCAATCACAGTCGTGTGCGAGATATGAGTTTACTTGCAATTCCTTGTCGTATTCGCTTACTTACAAATATTTAGATTTGACGATAAAATTGCCTTGCATTAAGAACTGTAAGAAATCAGTTACCAACTGTAAGGCATTTTATGTGCTAGTCACGAGTCACTTTGTATTTCCTCTCTTATATTCTTCTAGAACTGCGGTTGACTAGATGATTATTTTACGACATTGTTCAATGTGGAGTGGGGGTAAAATGAAGGGATTAGTGGTGATCCCGTGTCGAATGTTTTCATATAGCCCATTAGACCTGTTATTACTTAACCACCGAAACAAACCTCTTAATATTATTTATATATTAACAGGTAACATAGAAAAGATTTAAATACAGATATTGATGCAAAAATGTAGCATGGAGCCACAAATCCTTCAAACACTTTGATTTACACAACGCGACAAAGCGTCCAGGTAAACAAAGGAATTATTATTTTACCTCAAAACTCTATGACAACAATAATTTCAAAAACACTTGTTTAAATGTTTGCAATAACAATGACGAGCGCGACCACGGGTCGTGCTTGTAGACAAAGCCGTCAGTGACCAACTGTCATAAATGCATGATTTACGCAATTACCTCGTAAAGGCGACGATAAATTACTGTTCGCCCCATTATAGAAACGACAAAATTATATTTTACACCCACAAAATATTTAACATTCAATATTAGGCTTTATTTCCAAGTGTATACAAACTATACAGTTATAATTTTAAAGCAAAAGAGTTTACCGTTTACCATTTTTGAGGTGCAACCATAGTGCCTGATTATTCACAGATATTGTATCAAGTTTTACCACCCGCTAACCTGAGGTGACGCTAAAAAATTCATGACATTAAAATTGTTAATGCAATTTATGGCCGAATTTGCATTTCAGGCGACTTGCGGCTATTGAATTCCGTTTTCATTGTTGCTATTAAAAATCGTTTTCGATCGGTGACCACGCCTAGAAATTGCAATACACTGTGAATAATTATATGTTTAAATACCCGTATTATATGTTTAAATTAAATACCCGTTTGTATACCCGTAAATACGAACATTTATTATATTTTAAATGGCAATTCACAATAATATTTTGTGTTTTGAGATATTTTAAAATATTCAGACAAAAGGTATCTAAGGATAACATGAAACTGAATTAATGTGGCATTTTCATCTACATTATCGTGTAATAGTATAATTATGATTTATTATGACTCTACTGACCATGTTATATTACATTATTTTTTACTAACGATTATAAAGGTGTATTTATATATATATTTTTTTCTAAATTGGCAAAATTATAAATTCATAAAAGTAACTTATTTAAGCCTTAATTCTTTAAATGTGTTTCTTCTATTCCTAAATAGGTACCTCATTACATCATTTAAAATTTACTACATCACAAAGAGCGTTTCATAGTTTAATCAATTGAGTCTTTAATTATTGTAAGAATTTGTGAGACTCCGTAACTTTATAGGATGTTACATTTAATTACCATCATAATTAACAGTGAGCGAGCATTTTGTCGGTTCATTGCTATTCTTCTAACGAAAGTATCAACATGACATGTCAAGGCGATCGGCATGAGCAATTGTATAAACGCCATACCTTCCTAATGTCCTGTCAATCATCCTTCTTCCAGCCGATGGTTGTGGAATAACAACTACTTTTTTGTTTTGAGCATCTCGCTGAATACCAAGTTGGTTATGCGTCATCTCCTTCTTTGGAACTGAGCTGTTGTTCATTTGTAGATGGATCGACTCAACCTATAACTTCTGAGAGCTTCTTAAGTAATTAGTTTTATATTTAAGCTTTAAAAATATCTCTTTAACGCAAGTAGGATACATTTTGAACATGGTTTCCAATAGTACAGTGATAGTCAGCAAAAGTAACTTGGTATAGAATAAAAAAAAAATTCAAATTAGCTAAAAATTCTCTTCAATTTAGGTTCCTTCAAGATATATCGAATCATACATATTAGTTGTTAATACAAAACAAGTTATTGTAACTTCTACGAAGGCACATACAGCCTACAAATACAACATTATAGCATGAGCTTTACCAAACCACCCTTACTTTTTGATTGTGTATGCGTAATAATGAATAGGTACGAAGGCTTTGAGATTCCGAAGGCTGCAGAAGCTGATAATATTCTGCCAGGGCATGCAAGTTCAAGCGGAGATATGCGGACGCCACGCGTCAGCCGGTCCCTCACGTAGGTCATTACTTCTCTAACAGCTCACACACATCGGAATGAAACTTTGCATATAAAGATAACTTACGAGCCTGTCATTATTTATGTAGGTTGCTGGGTTGAAGTTGTGCGAAATCTAAAAAGTTGTCAACGAATACTAATTGACGAATCAACTATAACTACGTGATGTCCGGCACGTAGCGCGTAGCAGGATTTCGCGAATGTCTACCACGTACAGCTGTTGAGTATTTGGACGCGACTTTCACAATTATTTGCGAATATTCGCTTAGTCTGAAATACAATACAATACAATATTTTCTTACACTACCACCGGATCGGAACACGACGGTGGTAGTGTTCCGATCCCGACAACTGAGGAGATCCGGCTAGAAACTTAGAGAGTTTCTCTTTTTTCTTTGTTTATTACATGGACATCAAAAGCTATGCGATTGGTCTCAAGCCATATTTAAACACATGATCTGAAAACCGTTATCTGTTTCAGAAAAGTGTCCTGTATTATTTGTCTTCTTCTAGCTTAGGTGAGTCTTTAGGCTCAGAGATGACATAACGTCGGGTAGATTGGTAGCTTAATTGCATCTCGCTTCGTTTTTAGCCTTTTTAGGTAATTGAAATAATGTCTTACTTTGAGACTTCAAGGTTTGAGTATTTTGTACTCATATAATAAGAAGTACCATTTTCTACACTGAACTAGTACCTACACGCAGTATTAAATAGGTATCTGAAATTTTTGATCCACTTATTAATATTAAGATATACACTTATATTATACATAGATATATTCATACATAGATATATACACAGATATATTATACATAGATAAGTATATACAGAAAAGTTACAACCCTGTAAATAAAAAAAATATATATATATCTTGACTAGAGTGTCAGACTCGGAGGTCAGACTAGATTCATAGAATCGTATCATATGTTTTCTACATGTGATTGGTTAAGAATGTTTGATTTCCTTATTAGCATACCTTCTTATTAAATTCCCTATATATAATTATATTTGTTGTGATAACATTTACTCATATTATTTATCACTGTTGTATTTAGTAGTTAAAATAAGACCACTGTTGTATTTAGGCAACTGGGCATGTTACTGATCCCGATCTTCATTTCCTTATGAACATATTAATACTCATTACACAGTTCCACTCCCACATCATTAAGGCCAAAGTATCTATTTAATATACTTGTACATAAACATATGATTTAACACATAACATTTACTAACACATCCACGAAGTCATTTTGGCCCTGGAAAAAATTTCATGGCACGTCTGAATTCCATTCCCGTTTCAAAAGATCGTATAATTTTCCCTAAGGCGCTTAAATTTGGTTAGATGACTGGTGATGAACGCGAATAGCCTAAGACTATAGTGTGGTAGACCGTTCGACCGGTAAAGTACTACCGCCACGTCTTTTTGTTATGCTGGCTAAATTTCATATGAGCCGATCATCTTAGGCCTCAAGAGAACCAACGCATCTATAACTATAGATAGATCCTCTATTCTATACGAAGTCTGTTACAGATGTCCATGGGTGGCAATGTCTACTTGCCATCTAGTACTGCCTGCTTGTTTGCTCCTTTGATCTTGATGAAATGACACAATGCATATCATAAAAACAATGGCACTATTAGTTGCACATTTCCGCACGTGCAAATTCCATTTCCATTGCAAAAGATCGTAAAAAACATCGTAAAACTCTGCGGTAGGCAGCACGCTTAGATCTGGGCAGCCGATTGATATTGATAGGTGATCGGTCACGTGCTCGCGGGTGCACAGAGCGACTGTTAATTAATTCGCCGGGTTCTATTCTGGCGCCTGGGTGACGTCATCGTATTGTCTGCTGGCCGGCTGGCATATTTGACAACGTACACGCAATAGGCCGTGGCTTCGTTAACTAAAAACGACAGCTTCGTTAACGTTCTAGGATTGCTTAAATCTTACTTAGGCTTGTAACTTGAGTAAAACTGGTTAATTAACTTTGGAACGTAAGACTTGGGTGCCGTTTGCTGGAATATAATTTGATTGAAAGATGTTTTCGTTCTTAAGGATGCAAGAGGACATTTGAGAGGCATTTAGATTTCATTTTAGTAAGTGAAAGGAGTAGTTTGTATTTAAATAAATATATTAAAATGCTTGTGACATAAGGATACCCGAACGATTCTACTATGCATAGGGAAGATTCGTAGGTTTGATCCTCGTCCAGGCAATATTTTGCGATTGCATGTTTACGTAGGTATATATCTTCTTACTTATCTCGGTGTATATTTAATACAGATTATAATAGATTGTCAGTGTAACAAATATTTTGTACAATATAGTTTATTGTAGAAAACTTTTGACATATAAGGTACTAAAGAATTAATATTAAAATACAATTATTATTTACATATAGCCACGTATATCAATTAATTATACTTTACTTGAATATAGTACAAGGATTACACATATTTTTAGAAAGGTTCAAATGAGTTTAATAATATTTACCATAGGCATATGAGGTGTATTCAAAAGCCATTAAAATATGCCAATAACCTTTATTTAGTAACAGTATTGTCTTAATAAACGATAGGCAACAAAGCGCGACGCAAACTCCCCACATAAGCCTTAATTAAATAAAATTGAAATGAAAATGCCAAATGGATTTTACGTGCTTTCATTAATGGTTCGTTTCGTATTATTTTCGAACATTTATTATTGTGTGTGTAATGCGTACGATCGTTATTCATGTCCTATTTAATAAGCTGCTTTAAAAACAACATGTTTTCATTACAGCGCGCTCGGATACTAATGCTGATTCTGGGATATTTAGTTGGTTTATTTGCATTGTAATATCATATTTACAATGTATGTGTTGAATAAAGTTGGATATAATTTTTTCTCTATTTATACTTAACTTTGGGGGCCGTATTATTTTGCATATTTGGTACGTTTCATCGCAACAATAAATGTCACTTTTTAGTTATGCTTGCTGCACTGCGTGGTAAGAGAAACACAAGGAGTTCCAACTTAGTTCTGTAGGTCCGCACGCAGTTATGGCGGCTCTAAGGTAGAACTGTAATCCTATCTGGGCTTGATTATGTACGACCATGGACGGCAGTTGCCACTTACCATCAGCATGGTCATTTGCCAAGTCTATAACATGCAATTATAAAACCGTTTATTTATAATTATGATGTAAGATAAGCTGCGTTTGGGCTTGAAAGTTGCAATAAGAACAAAGACTTTTCTACGAGGCGTCCCAACTACGTTCAAGTTCTTAGAGAAGCAACATACAGAGAGCTGAAGCAATGCACTGTCACAAACAGCTCGAACCATTTAGGTGGGCAGTTTGCTCACATTTCTGCATGAATATAACACTAATGAATATTTGTAATCAATCCAATCAATCAGAAATAGAATTCAAAACAGTTTACCAAGTGTAGATAGAATTTTTAGATATGCTACCTGCATATCTAAAAATTCTATCTACACTTGGTAAACTGTTTTGAATTCTATTTCTGATACCGACCGATCTATCTACTTGTACTAGTAGTATAAATATAAAGATATGATGGACTGCTATCTTTTTTGGTAGAAGCAAAACTATATTTGAATGTTTTTTTTATAATATGAAGTAGCAAACGAGCTAGCAGCCCACCTGGTGGTAAGTGGTTACTGCCGCCCATGGACATTTATAAGCAACTCATATAGAACAGGGGTTCTATATGAAGTCGACCACAGATGCGTTGCTACTCCCGAGGACTGAGATGATCGCCTCATATAAAAGTGAGCCGGTAAGTGGTAATGTGGCAAGCCTCTTCGTGGTTCGACTTCGGAGACATCACCGCCACGCAGAAACAGCAGTGTTAAGCGATATTGTGGTCTGATCTACAAGATATTGTAAGGGGGACATAATTATCCGAGGCATCACGTCTTAATCCTTAGGGGTAGCAATGCATCTATGACTAACCTCACGTAAGACAAATTTATTTGGAGTTGATAACAGAATATGTTCGTGTGAGACATTGTCCAGTACTATACTATCAGGACAAATTAGATGCTCGTTTGCTTTTACATTATAAAAATATGAAGTTAAACAAATAATTCTATAACAATAATGAACACTTCTACAAAAGTATAAGCATAGGATTACGAACATTTTGAAATAACTCATTGGTACTTATAAGATTATGCAAATTAAAATACCTACATACATTTTACCTTACAAAATTCCTATTGGTTGTTAACGGTAAAATGAATATATAGGTATACTTACAAAGATAATCTGGTACTCATGAATCATAACGTAATTATCATATTGAAATTTATTTAAATCAATATTGGACTAATAAATAATGAAGCCGTTTGAATATATTATTACATTCCAATAATAATGCTACATGTTTAAACGTAAAATAACGTATATAGGCAAGATGTTAAAACTATTAATTTATGGAAATATTTTTACTTTATATACATACGAGTATATTTTTAATGCTTAAATCAAATTTTCTAGTTTTGTTTTCATGCCATTTTAAACCCATAGATAAGCAGATGGACAAAAAACAAAAATACATATATGTTACTAGCTCTGCCACGCAGTTTCACCCGAGTTTATTAGAGAACAATCTATTGAAAAACAAACAAACATAGCATTTTATTATATAGCCTAAAGCCTTCCTCGATAAATTTATTATTAAAAACAAAAATAATTTTTCAATCCGAACTAGTAGTTCCTGAGATTAGCGTGTTCAACAAATCGAACTCTACTGCTTCATAATATTAGTATAGATTACTTTTTTAGGCTACCAAGTGCGTAGCCGGTATTAAACGACCACCTATTTTAATTTTTAAGGATAAGTATTTAAGTTCCGTTTTTACAGTCAAATCTAATGGAAAACTAAACGCACACTTATAAATACCAGGGAAGTTTAAAAGAAATACTTACAGAATTGGCATGCCTAATGATGCACGTGAGGCTCCCAAATACATCTCAGATTTAACTCTCTTTTTAGTCTCGTTGGTTAGTTGTAGACTTAATGCTTCTTATCCTATGGCTCACACTTTTTTTGTTCTCGAAGGAGAAGCGTTCAAAATGTACCCGACGCCGTGGTAGAAACGATAAGTTATGTGGGATTTTTACTGTACAAAAACCGCCCTGGTGGGCGTCCTCGGCGCTTCGAAGAGGACTCCAGGGTCTCCAATGGAACGTAACCGGAAACTTCTAAGCGCGTTACCCCATCAGGCTCCACTCTGGTTAACTGGCTGGAGCTACCACACCGTCTGGTCTTTACGATAATATGCGACTACACATACCGCCGTACTTCCCGGGGTTACTTGAGGGGACGCTTCGAGCTCCCACTCTTGTTGGCCGCAACTCTGGAAGCCCCTTTTAGTCGATAGGTAGGGGATACCGCAGCCCTATTCTTATCCCGAATCTGCAGGGATGACTATGACTCTTACTTAAAATACGTAACAAGCAATGTCAAAATATATATGTAGTATAAAACTGAATCAAACGAGATGCAAAAAGTCCCTTAAAACCGTACCGTATGTCACTAGCCGTACCGCATGCAAACGAAAATAACCGAATGTGTGGAATTGTGAACGAACTCGGACCGTATTTAAATTCAGCTCAAGTGTCACCCAGTTGTGGAGACACGAGTTTTTTTGCCTAATCACTGCGTATTACATGTTCATAAAATTTGGTTGATATGAACAAACTGTCGTTATTTTATTTTAGGTACATAAATATGTGATAATAATTGATGATACTTTCAGTTTTTTTTTATTTAAGTATATAGGTAACAACTACTAGGTAATTCTCATTTAATCAAGTTTACAGACTACTACAATTTATCCAGTTTAGCGCCATGATGACAGCGCTGGTGCGGCACAGGTACCGGGTTTGAATTTCAAGTGATCTAAATAATGCATTTAAAAGACTGGTCTTGGATCTGATAATAATGTGCATAAAAGAAAAATACTACGTTTCTACTCAAAATTAGAAATAATAATAACGCTTTCGTGGATAGCATGGACACGCATAAAACAAATAAACAGAAACCTTAATTCATCATTCATCATCATTCATTCATTCATTTATTCATCATCATCATCATCATATGTTTGTCCAACTTGGGATCGAACCCGCAAACCACTAAGTGTGCATTATGGTGACTGCTCTGTCATGCAAGTCGGCAATTGTACTAATTCCTAATGTCTTACATATATAAT
>DWNE01001105.1:0-23558 GCA_018249875.1 Cecropterus toxeus | reverse complement strand
CGCTGCACGTAGATGTATGGGCAGAAACAAGACTCAATCTTGTCTGGAAAAACAAGACAAACTCGTACTAATGGTACGACCATTTCGAGGTAAGACTACCTAGCTCGAGCTAGGGATGTGTCGAAGGTGCCTTATACCTAATATAGGAGACTGCGCCCATCAGCAGTAAGTGAGTGAGTGACCCTATACCACGTAGCAAAATTTATCGTCGTTAATACAATCCACTAAACCTCCTTCGGGACACGAACATCCTGTCCATCGAAGGAGGGTTTCGGCCTAGCTCAGAAATCCTACAATCAATACATTTTCGCTCCCACTTACTATCTCCTTAAATTTAGAAGTTTAGAATTGTCTGAGTTAGGGACCTTGACCTAAATAACTTGAATATGCAATAAGATCCCCACCCGCATCCTCCCCTCATAAAGTGACTAGTTCATAAGGTGACCAGATGGTAGATCCAAGGTGGTTCGACAGGGGAAGTACCACCGCCACACCTATTTGTAACGTGAAGCAGTTCTTGCGTTTCGGTGGAAGGGTGTGGTTGCCGGTGCACTTATACATGTGAGGACCATGTTAGTCCTCGGAAGTAGCAACGCATCTTTGATCGAATTCAGATAGAATCCAGATAGAAGGCAGCAACCACTTTTACCATCGGGTGGGCTACATGCTCGTTTATTACTTATCCTTATTAAAAAAGACTAAGACTGTATTCACATGAAAATAGATAACTTAGAAGTCTATCTGGTACTTAGTCTGCGGCAGGCGACGCTAGACGCAGTTTTATTTTACGCACTGACCGTCACACGCCTTTATCGAGGCGTTTAGTTTTTTATTGCGTCCACTGGGACCCTTTTATGGGGTACCATGTGAACCTTTTAAAGCCACACTCGAGACACATTATTTTATTTAGAAGTTCGTTTCGTTTTTAATGTAAGTGTAAGAAGTAACAGATATATAATTATGTATGTATTTATGCATTTACTTAACGTATTTATGAATGTTTTTCGAGCGTATGTATATATGTTTGTTTGTATGTATGTCCATTTCTTTGTCACGCGCTACAGCCAAAACGGCTTGACGGATTTTGACGAATGACATATCATTCGAAGCGTCTCAGTTTGCAGAGTGTTATAGTTAGAGTGAGAGAGTTATATAATTTCAAAAAAATGGCGCCTAAAAATAGAAAAAGGGGGGAGTGACGTTTTTTAAACCATTATGGGTATCAAATGAAAGATAGTAAATAGACCAATCTAAATATATTAAAATACTTTTACTTGATATTTTGAACAAAACTTTCGTTTTAGCAGTCGGGTTTTTTGTTTTAATGTTTTTAACGATGTTACTAGTTTACCAATTAATATTTCGACCTACACTGAGGGTTATAGGTTGGAATCTATGGCATATGTAATTTATTGAAGTACGTATTTAAATTTAACTATCACTTGCGTGATCAGTGACGAATAACTGCTCAATATTATTTTTTTGAGTTTAGTAGTAATAAATCTATAGCTATCATGTATTATATGAATTAACTTATATATTGCTCTTTTTCTTAGAATACATATATCAATTTTATAAAATCTAGATCGTAAATAGTGCCTAAACTTCAATGTTGTCACACACAGGTCATTTAGTTTATGTTGTCAAAGAAACTTGGAAAACGGTAAAGCAGTTTAATGGCAAGTGACATCTGCCACGTATGGACATCCGTAATAAATTCCAGATAAGATTAGTGTCCCACAGCTAAGAGATCAGTCACAGATGCCTTTGATGACAAAGTTCAATCAAATAAGTATAACTTCCAAATAGAGTAGGGCAGCGTTTAACACCATTGTTATTAGGCAGAAATAAATGTAGTGGTGGTGTATTTCGATTTGTATAAATATTTCGAACAACATTTTTTATTATAATTATGAGCATGATAGTGGAATAGTTGAAACTTGGCCGTTTAATCGAGGGCCCGAGATTCGAATCCCAGGCACGCTGATTTTTCTAAAATTATTAGCGTATAGTAAAGTAAATATCACTGCTTTACGGTGAAGGAAAAGATCGTAAGGGAACCTACAAACCTAAGAGTTCTTTAAAATATAGCACTCAGCCAGCGCGGTGGACTATGGCCTGAAACTTTCTCAAAGTTTCAGGCCAGTTTCTTTTAAGAGATAACCCATGTCCAGCAGTGGGACAAGAATGGGTTGACCATGATTTTTCATTTTATTTCTTTACGAAGTATTTCTTACGGTATAAATTAACATATCTTTTCCATTGAAGTTTGTACTTAGAAAAAAAAAAAAAACAAAAAATTTAAATCGACTTCTACACTTTAAATACATGTTGGTATGGTATACATACATAGTACATATGTACATCTTCGGCGCTGAACATATTTCGATGTTCCACGAGTATCGATTATCGAGTCCACAAATGGCGGAAAAATCGGTGAACATACATAAAAAAAATAATACATATAGTCGAACATAAAACCACCTCCTTTACGAAGTCGGTTAAAAAGAAAGCACTGATTGTATAGAGGAGCCTCATTTCGTAAGCTAAAGAAGACAATTAGTGGCAACAAAAATAACCTCATTATTTCAGCTCCCTTTGTGCTATCGACCGATCGTTTTCCATTATTGTCGCTTCGGGCTAAATTATCTTAAAGACGTTCATTACATTGAAGATGTGAGTATAATAACGAAAATCTCTATTAATGTTCGATTCAAAGGAATGCGATATCTTCATAACCACGTATAGACGTGTTCAGTACTGTAAAGTGATATTACATTACTTTTTGCGTTTTTTTTAAATAAATGAAGTAGCGAACGGACAGTCAGTCCACCTGATGGTTCTTGCCGCCCATGAACTTCTGTAAATAACTTCATACAGAACTGGGGTTCTATCAGATGTCGACCACAGGTGTGTTGCTTCTCCTAAGGACTAAGATGGTCGCCTCATATAGTAAGCTGGCAACCACACGCTTCTTTCGAAACGCAAGAAAGCCTCACGCTAGGAATAGATGTGGCGGTGGTACTTCCCCGGTCAAATAACATTGGTACCACTTGGTACAAGGAGTAAGACGAAAAAAATTTTTTTTATTTGTAGAAAGAGTTATATTACTGACTTTAATATTATTAAATTCATCGAGATGACAAAAAACTCTTAACGAGCTCTCATAGATCTTACAAAAGTAATTAGTAGGTCAGTTACATTGATGGTAAGTGGTCACTGCTGTCTATTGACATTAGTAAGTAACTAATAATAATTAATATATACCTAATATATAATAAACATATACTTTATTGTACCAAAAAACAGAGAAATCATAGAATGAAAATTAACAAATTTAAGCGTTAAGTAATAGGATTTGACGAGATTTTTAAAGGAAAATAGGGATTTAATCTATATGTGTAAAACCCTAATCTATATGTATAAAACTTTTCCGTTACTGAGTGACTGACTGACTGATGGACAACGCACAACCGAAACTGCTGAGCGTAGGAAGTTGAAATTTGGTATAAAGATTTCTTAGGGAGTGCAGAGGAGCACTAAGAGAGGATTTTTGGAAATTCCACTCCGAAGGGGGTGAAATGGGGTTAAACATTTTTGTATAAAAGTTCTACACCGTTGAAGTTAGTAGTTCGTATTACCGGTAGTTCTTTCTACCATGTAAATATTAGAATAATCAACCCCAGACAAGATTCGAATTTTATTGAGGCAGTTGTCAATTTCCATTCAGTGGTCCGCATGCTCGTTTTCTACTTCTTTGATACCAAAACAAACTAATTGGAACTTGTTTAGGAATAGATTGAAATCGTTTTTTGCGAAGATAATGGAGTGGATTGTTATTGTCTACCCATTTCACGCGGCGAGACGTGCGGAGCTAATGTTTTCCTTTTGGGTAATAGGTTGTTATACTCGAAATTACTTCTTTATTCCCCGTTGGGTTATGTATAGAAGGGGAGTAGTAGTGCTTTATATTTATGCACACTGTTTTAAGTGTTCCACTAATCTTAAGCGACGCATAAGAAATGTAAATTTTTCATTATCTAGTTTTTTTGGATGTAGTAAATAATGAAATATCGATATATTTTTCATAAATTTACGATTGAAAAAAGAGAGCAAGGTCTGATATTTTTATTTTAAAACTTTTTGATGGACCTCTAAAAACAACGTAATATAATGACATCACGTGATTAACAAACATAAAGATACACTAAAGATACAAAGAAATTAAAGCCTATAAATCTTATGAATTATGTGACAGGGCCGATGCAGTCAGAGCCGAGGAAACAACCGAGTATATCATCGGCAACCCATTATTTTCTCACTGCTGGGTACGGGTCTTCTCTCAGGGTGAGAGAGTTTCAGGCCATAGTCCACCGCGCTGGCCAATTGCGAATTGGTAGACTTCACACATCTCTGAGAACTCTTTTTTTTAGAGAACTCTTAGATGTGCAGGTTTCCTCACGATGTTTTCCTTCGCCGTAAAGCAGTGATAATTAAATTCTAATACGCACATAATTTTTTTTAGAAAAATCAGTGCTACGTGCCTGGGATTCGAACCTCGGATCCTCGATTGAGAGCCCGAGTTCCAACCATTGGGCTATCACTGCCTAGTATATAACACTATCAAACTATATGATGATCTACCACAGATAAACCATCATTGAGGATCCACCAAAGATAATCTAATTGGTAACTATGCTTCTGCCAAAAGAAATAAAAAATAAATTTATGAACAGGTCCTTGTAAATTGTCTTAAAATAAAATTCAAAATTTCTGTTTCAATGAATACTAAGAATTCTTTAACATGAACAGTGTTATTTAAAAAAAAAATCAGAGTGATACAATTTACGTTCAGAGCTTCAGTAATACAATTGGACGCATTCGAAGACGCTGGAATGAAAGATATAAATCTTAGCACTGATATCGTTAAATGCTCTAAACTTTGAAATTGAATAGTGGAATCGATGAAAGATTCTATTGAAACTGTTTTCTATTCTTGCTTGAGATAGTTTTATTTTGAATCAATGACTTTAAAAGTTACAACGTTTAACTAAATGGACAAAGGCAACATTTTATTTATTTAATAGCTTATTCCCGCGACTCTGCACGTTTTATCACGTTTACAATACTAATGAATAATAATATGAGTATACTATTTGTTAATCTAGATCATAAATTTTGTGTATGCTAAATTTCGCCAAAATTCGACCATTTGTTGCAAGAAAAAACATGCTTTCTACACGCATAGCCTCACACAAAAAAATTATCCTGTGCTGTGGATACCATGGACACACAAAGACAAATACAAACACCCAGACCCAGAACGGAACTTATGATTCAGATGTATTTCTGGCCGGGGATCGAACCCGGATCCCACTGCGTGTCATGTCGTCAACCTGTCGACCCGCGTGAGATTATAAAACATACAAAAATCCTCACAAGCTTTCGCATTTACAACATTAGTAACGTAAAAAAATAGGGAAAAGCTTGAACGAATAATAGCGAAACGACCGAAAGATGAGTAACTAATTTTCTGGCTAGAATATATACATATATATGTGTTCCAGCCATCACATGTTGAGCTTGGTAAAAGCCTTTGTGGTTCATCTCCGGAGGTATTACCGCCATACCAATATACTTATTAAAGACAATTAACTTGATTTTCAGGGGGGTAGGACTCTAACCTTATCTGGGCTGATTACAGAATTTCATGTGGCATCAGCAACCACTTGCCATCAGATGGAGTGCAAGAAGAAGAAGTGAAGAGTGAAGAGAAGTGGAGAGTTCATTAAAAAAGAGGGTACCCTCAAATCGGTATTAGACAACTAATATACTGTATATCAATGGATATTAAAAAACTGCAACAACCATTTAACATGATGACATCTGGTTAATCAAATACTTTAACAGTTTTAAAAGGCTTTCAGTGAATTTATCGATAATTAATAAATATCCTATATAAGTTTAAAGCTTGAACTGAACATCCATGTAAATATGCAGGTATATATAGAAATAAGAATACCCGTATACCCAAAAAAGATATCAAACCATAAAATACACCTCAGTTTTCTTATTTTTACTCCTTATTTTTACAACTACACGTTCATTTCAAAGATCCAAGCCGTAAACAGGAATGCTTAGCGAACGCTGTAATCCACGAGAAAGTCCCGTCTATTGAATATTTTACCAAAGTTCAGAATACGCTATTCAGGTATACTACTCGAAACGTTTATGGGCTATCTGCTTAATTTATAACTCTTTGACAATTTGCACGGTAACCAACCGTGTACACTTTTATGGACACTTGAAATATCGTTAAAGTCAGCAATTGTTTGCGATTTTATTCATATTAAAGTAAATTCGCTAATTTAATGGTTGCACCATTCTAGGTGGTAGAACCATTGTAGTTCCACTGGGGGGGGGGGGGGGGTACCACCATCACACCTATTTCTAGCGTTAAGCAGTTTTTTGCGTTTTATTGGAAGGGTGTGGTTACCGGCTTACTGAGATATGATGCGAACACCTTAGTCTTCGGGAGTAGCAACTTATATGTGATCTACTTTTTTAGCACCCCTGTTCTTTATGAAGTTGCTGACAAATGTCCATGGACAGCAGCAATAACTTACCATCAGGTAGACTACATGCTAGTTTGCTACTTCACCTTACCTTCAAATACCTTTAAAATAAAATGACATCATTGACATAAACATAGAAAAAATCCTTTATGCGTACAAAACCTAAACATAAGACATTTTTATCTACGAAAACGTAAGTATTAAGATCACTGAACACTTGATAGCAAAAATTCGAAGTTTGGGCCCTGTCGAGGTCATTACAGGGGCCCGTCGAGCGTAAAATGAAGTAATAAAAGGACGGAGGAATGAGGGATCCCAAGATTATGTGTTTACTTTTAAATGTTACAGGCGCCTAGCAGATTTCTTTCTCGTATCCTTTTTGAGATTGAGGATCAAAGTTTGAATTAGAATCGGAAATAAGGTTGTTTTATAAATACGCTCTATGTCGCTTCGTGGAAGTATTTATACGGTCGATATCGTAACCTCCGCCTTTTTTGAAGTCGGTTAAAAAAGATTGTGTGAAATTTATACACGGCAGGACTGAGATTTAATAATAATAAAATATTCTCGAGCATAGCGGTATTAAAACGTATTCTATTTAAAATCGCTTAAGTAATGACTGCAGCGGACATTTGGACATTTTATTTCGCATATACTGAACTTCAGCACTTGTACAAGCTACGAAGTAAAATGTATAGCGTGATTCAGAAAGGAGTACACTGCCATCTAGTGGTAGCCCCGACAACTGCTTTCCTAACGTATTTTCCTTTCATCGAGTTTGAAATCGCAGCGATTCTAAAGCAGCTTCACCTAAACACGTATCATGATTAATAATAGTTAGCTTTTGTTAACCAATAAACCGATAAAGTCATTCACATTAGAGTTTGATTAATTTGAATATTCATATGAATGGATATTGAAGTATAGATAAATTAACAGGGTATTTTGTTTGAAAGTTACATACTTATCGATTTAGGTATAAATATTTTTCTGCCACATTTAATAAATATTTTATAATAGCATACAGCTTACTAATAATAAAATTAAATGAATTAATAATAAAGTTTGAACGCGAATATGAATAATAGAAGTAAAAGGTCGATGCTCTGACAGAAAATTTCTTATCAATACAAGTCGCTTACTAATTGGTATTTAGTATTAATCCATTTAACTTTTATGTTTAAATTTATTGGAATCAATATACATATCATACATTATACAACCGACTTCGCTCCGAAAGTGTAATAGAAAATAGTGGCTATAAAATATCAGAATGGCGATACGTTATCCATATACAGTATCCATATGAAGTTTCTAGAAGGTTCGGAGCAATAAAGTTAACGTCGGTCTCGTATCTGGCGGGATCTTCGAAATATGGATTGGGTATGAGTCGTAAAACAGACGAGTTTAACGACTCCCCAGGTATCTATGTCGCCATCGCATATTATAAATCTGCAATCCCGTTAAAGAAGAATGCATCTTCTGAAAAGTTATTGCCTTAGCAGAAGCCAGTCAAAACGTTTTTTTATTTTATAAAAATAAGCATCTAGTTTATTCTATTGTAAGGCAAGATACTGAAACCAGCTTATACCCATGTAGTAAACAAGATGGTGAGAAAAAGTACGAAGTAATACAATAAAAGACAAACCCGCTGAGTTTCTTGCTGGATCTTCTCAGTTGTGGCCGTGTTCCGATCCGCTGGTAGTGAAAAAAAATATATACTGACAATTAAGTGCTCCCGTATGCAAAACTAAAAATTTGTTTCATTTTATAAATATTTTAAACACAAACAGCGTACATTCCGTCTGATAGAAAGTGATTGCCGCTTATGCATCTGTATAATAGTCCCAGATAAGATATGAGTTCTACCTGAAGTCGACCGTACATTCTACCACCTATAATATACGCTCTACGCCTTCTTTATTACTCACGCTGAGGTGTTTTATGTACACCGAATACATCAGACTTTTATTTAAAAATTTAACAATTAGAAAAAAAAATCGTATTGCCTGCTGTCTGCTATCATTATTTTTTATAAGAATGAAATAGCATAGCTGCAGTCCACCTGATGATAAGTAGTTACTGCCAGGCATGAACATCTATAAGCAAGTTCATATACAAAAAGATATTCTATTATATGCTGATATGCCTTTTAACCACCGGTAATATAGAAATATAGTTCAATTTATTTTCCTACGAATTATATCACATAATAATATAAATTCAAAACCTAAAGTCAATAACTCACTAAAACATTTTAAAACGAATAAAGCTACAAACGATAACTGACTTTAACGATTTCCAAAGTGTCCATAAAAGTGTACACGGTTGGTTACCGTGCAAATTGTCAAAGAGTTATAAATTAAGCAGATAGCCCATAAACGTTTCGAGTAGTATACCTGAATAGCGTATTCTGAACTTTGGTAAAATATTCAATAGACGGGACTTTCTCGTGGATTACAGCGTTCGCTAAGCATTCCTGTTTACGACTTGGATCTGGGAATAAGCGTGTAGTTGTAAAAATAAGGGTGGGAACAAAGTCGCTCTGTTATTCAGAAGGTTTATGTATGTATCACAAAAACAATAAACAGTGTAACATGTTAGATGAAATAAACTATTGTATTATATTAATAAATTTGAGAAAATAAATCCCAAGTATGAGTAATAAAGCGTGAGTAATCTTGGGGTTTATATAAATCACAACTATTCTATAAAATTTTATGAGCTCGTCTGCTTTAAAGGATATATTAAGCAGTTGCTTTCCGTTGGTTACATTATAGTTGGATAGCTGTCGTTAAACCTTGTCGGATGCCTAATATTTCAATTTCAATTTATGTATTGCTATTTAATGTATGGCTCGCAAGTAAGCTGGAATGAAGAAACTTCAACCCAGTCCCAGAGAAGGGGTTCTCGAAGGAAGTTCAACGAAGGCGAAGCCAGAGTGCCTTCGTCTCTCGGTGGAAGTGGAACTTCATGCCATTTTACACGGTAGGGGCTCGGCATAACCCTGTATTGAGATCCATACCATTTGTCGTATGCATTTGTAGAAGGAAACTACGAAAAAAGACCTTGCTCAGTTGAGAATCCATACTAACTAGTGGGACCTTAACAGTTGTAATTATATCGGAATTGACTATTGCAAGCTAGGTAAGTCCTAGGTAAGGCGACTGACCTGAAGAGACGTTGGCCATTAATAAGAAAAACTCTATTCAAACATCACGTATTCATAAAAATAAGTAACACATAGCCAAGAAAATTCAAACCAGTTTTATTGAAGGCTATTGTTGCTCAGAAAAGAGACGATATAAATCGCGGCAGATCGAGTGATACAATTTATGTTCTGGTCACCGCTCTAATGCGATTGGACGCAGTGGAGGACATTCGAGTGAAAGATCTAAATCGTCTCAGTGCTGATATCGTAAAATGCTTGAGACTTTTAAATTTATTACTAACAATGGGATGCTTAAACTGTTTTCTTTACTTAAGCGTGGGATTCTAGCTTTAAGTAATTTGCAGTTAGTAGTTTAAGAGCACATTTTGTTCACACTTCTTTCTGTCTTAACAGTGCTACATCTTTGTTTAGTTCAGTATGTTTTAGCTTTATGGGTAGATTAAATCGCAAATATAATAACACTACAGTTTTTTATTAGTTGTCAGTGGTATCAACATTTTGGCCTTCAATTTCCAGAAGTATGTTTATTCTTTTGAAGGCACATGTCTATAAGTTGTAATAGCTATGCCTTAGACTGCGTACATGTTTTCATCCTTTAATTGCGGTAATTTTGAATATAGTTGAACTTTTTGTGATTTAATCCGATCGAACTGCTTCATCACATGTTTCTGCCTAATAATAATAGTTTAAAATGTTCTAGTCTGAGGGCTGTGGTAAAGAAGACACACTTTTTGGAATACTTCGCATCTTAGCGCTTAGTAGTATTTGTGGCCAAATTAAGACAAAACTCTGATTTTATCTTGAGTTTATTGCAGTTATCCGTCCAATTAAGCTAGTGGCTACGTCATCACGTGAACGATTGTAGTTTACTACATCATAAAAAAGAGAAAATAAAGCAATTTGTCTATATACTTCATAAAGTTACGATTACCCAAATAATTTCGGGTTAATGTTGTCCAAACTTTTCAACACTGGGTAAGGCAGAAATAAAGTGAAGTGCAGTGACATCGAGTTAGCTTATCTCGAAGTTGTTCTTGTCTGATACTTGAAAGTTTCGAGATATCAAATACTTATAGTCGTTCACGTTCCCTTAAATGTAAATTTTCTGTCGGATATTTCTGGGCATTTTATTTTTGGATATTTTGTGACCTTGTTTTTACGATTACACCTTTAATAAAAATATTTCTCGTAGTTTAAACCTAGTAGGATCGTGCCAATTATTTCTAGACTTTATAATAAAAATAGCAAAATGTAATATTATGAAATGGTAGTGTTCACAAGTTTAAATAAAGACTAGGTATGGTAGGGCATCTGCCATTCATATCAGAACACAATCGCAGTTAACACTATTTTCATATGGTCAATTGGCATGATAAAATTAAAGTAATATTAATTTTGAATCGTTAGACTATATATATTTTAATTTCTTGAGTTCATGAGGCTAACGAAACAATGAATTGTTGTCCCTACATTATGGTGTACTACGCCTTTCTTTACATCGATGTTCCAGTAGATAACTAATGTATTCATTTCAGAAAATGGGCTTCTTCTCGAGCTACTCACCCACTGCGGTCCAAATGTAATCGGAGTAAAACTTTTAACTATCTACATATTCATTTATGCCTTTATGACTACTGAAAAAATGGAACCTTACTGAAGAATCGAAAAAGAGAAGCATTCTGGTTAAACAGCATGTTTGTACAGTTAAGTAAATCTGGAGCAAAAAATCAAGTTTACTATAGGCGAATTCGAATGGAGATGTTAGTGGAAGTTAAAATACACGTACTCGTATCATTTTTACTAATATATTAAATTAAAATAGACGTAACTCAAACATGTTAGAACCACTGGTCCGATTGACATGAAATTTTGTATGGACGTAGCTTATTTACCTGATCAACACGGATGTACCTTATTTACCCGGTACTTACAGGCTATTTTTATTTCGATATTTTACACTATTTCAAGATGGCTACTTTTATAGCGAAACACGGATAGGTACTTCAGCTAGTACTAAATAAAGCGAAGATCTTTATTTTTACGATTACGTTGTGTGCTTAAACGATTTTTCCGCGCGTCCATTTAATACTTGCGGTGGGCGGAACCTAACAAATTGCGTCCGTGGTTTCAAGTACCGTTATTGTAAAGAATTTCCTACCTCTTTTTATTTCTACTTTATTTCTATACGTGGCCAGTAACAACTGGTCTGAAATACTTTTTCTGGATTTCAGCCAACCTAATGTTGCTGTGTAATGTAATTTGGTTGTATAAAATAAGTGTAATACAAGAGAAGTCGTGTAAGCTTCGAATGTTTGTTGGATATCTTGGTTTTATCACTGCAGAGCAAATTTGTAAGGTCACAGCACGATGGGATTGCTTGGAGTGGAGTTCGCTGAAAATATAGTGTTTCTGTCACCATCATCAACACATTGCTTTTTCACTATTACACGAGACTTTTCTTAGAATGAAAAGGCTTTGGCTATAGGCCATGCCCGTTTGGAGGTAAAACCCTTTAAAACTCTCCATAATTTAACTTCAGGGACACAACTGCTACAATTTGTGACCTAAAACCACAGTGTTGAACCGTGATACATTCTGATTAGAACATAGCATGCTCTAAGTAACAGGGGAAAGACACAAAAGACGTTATGAAATGAAATGAAACGTCTTTATTTTGCATATGCCTACGGGGACACTCACAAATAGTCAGTTACTATATTTTTTCTTACACTACCACCGGATCGGAACACGACCATAACTGAGAAGATTCGGTAAGAAACTCAGCGGGTTTGTCTTTTCCTTTGTATATCATCATTTTTTAATTTTCTTTAAGAATTAGTTTTTACATAAAAATAATAGATAGCTCCAGCACCAGATGCAACTTTCTCATAGGGTGTAACAAGGTACTTATGGCATTTTTGAGGTGGTGTGACGTACGGTTTAACCTGCGTGGCACTATCGCTACTCCTATTAATACCGTGAAGCAGTTCTTATATTTTGTTGGAAGCTCACTTTCGCGTGGCTTACCTTTTTATCTTATCTTAAGTCTCGCGAGTAACAGCGCGTCTGAGATTGGCTTCAGATTGTCCTATATGAAGTTGCTTACACACGTCCATGGGCAAAGTTCCTTATATTATCTGATAGAATGCATGCATAATTGCATTGTATAAAAAACAATGTATCAAAGCAGTAGCTGACATCAGGTAACACTTCAATCCTACGAAGACTTTATTCCAGATGTCCAAAATAGCGAAGATTTACGACAAGGCGAATTGTGAAAACAACTGTAAAAAAGCGTTGAATAACTGAACAAAACGCAAAGGATACTTGCACAAAAAAAAACAGGAAACCTAACGCCAGTGAAGTGCGATAATACATTTTAACGTCCATAGAAAATGGGGGATTTTAAAGTTGGCCGGTTATTTATGTTTCCAATTAATGGGTTACGAGGTTACACAGCGCGGTGGCTTGGCACGCCAATGAGTTGGCGGATGAAATGCATATTTACATAATTTAAACGTTTTTATAGCGAAGATGTTCGTGCATCAGAAAAACTGCTATGTCGTTAAGTAGTTCGTCAGATTCCCAACGCGTATCCATTTATAGTGCTAGAATCACGTCCATTCACCTATCCGTCAGCTTTTTGGAGTCCACGTCTTAGTAGTGTAACATGCGGGTACTAGTGGAGAAATGAACGGTGCGGCAAAATCTACTAGTTTTTGTATGATATAACCAGTATTTCCTATAGAAAAACTATAAAACTCAACTTGTGCTCCGATTTAGGAGACAGCAGAATACTTAGATTTAGCCATTTAGCGCAAGCAACATACTTATACCATATTCTTCACAGGAGGTTCTTGGTAGGTATATAAATAGTAAACGCAAGCTACGCAATATATATACATTTACATACAAATATTTAACACAATTGTTATAATAATACATAAAATAATAAATATTATAGCATAAGGATTGATATGAAATGTCGATGGACTCATGATAGTTGGAAATAATGTTGGGGACATTATTTCCAACTATCATGAGTCCAACAAGCTTTCTGGTGTTTTCGGGTAGAGCGTTCTAGAGTAGTATCGCCTGTTCAGGGAAGGAATACCGTTCTTGTTGTATAAGGTATAGAAAATAGGCCTTTAAATATTTATAAATTAAAAAAAAATCTTAATTCACCCAAGACTTTTATACACGTTAACTAAAGTAAGTGAAATTCTGTGGCTTGTAACGTCGGTTCAAGTGGAATTTACGCAAGGAATCTTATCACGGACTGTGCTTGGCTCAGAACGGAATTTCTTTAACGTATCGACTGTGCAGTTGTGGATAAAGTTGTATATTGTTTAGCTTAGTTGCTGTTTCATTTTGGCTTTAGATTGATCGGGTTTCTATCAAAATCGTTACTGTAAGCAGTTACCTAACAATATGTAATTTATGTTTAGATTGGTCCCTCCCCCCCCCTTTTTCCTCTATTACCAAACGCCATTTTTTTAAATTATATAGCCTATGTCATTTTCCAAACTCTGAAGAATCTAATAATATGTTACATGTCACAATCTGTCTAGCCGTTTGGGCTGTTACGCGTATCAAATAAATTAACATATATACATATACGCCCGAAAAACATAACCCTTTTTCGAACTCAGTTGGATAAAAATTATTTTGGATGTTGCTGCCTTACATATTAAGTAACCATAGTAGTCTTCAGACAACAAATTTGTAACTGACTGTAAATACCATCAGGGCTTACCATCAGATGTACTGATGAAAGAAGAAAACAAGCTTTTTCCCGTACTGTATTAAATTCTACAAATTAAGCTCTTTCACTTGATACCCATATTGGATGGATTGGACAAAAGTATGTATTCCGCCATTACTTTGTGGCAGCCATTTTGGAATTACAAGAATATTGATTACATATAATTGCATTGTCATCAGAACTTAATTTGTGTTCCAAATTTCAGTTCAATCGGACACTGAGAAGTGGATTAAATGCAGCTTGCAAGATTTAACCCAAACATACATACAAATTTTGCAAGTTAAATAAAAGCTTTTAAAAACGAAGGTAATCACTAAAAAGGCCATTTGAATACAGTAATGACCAGAAATATTAGTATATTTGTAGAAGGTAAACGCAGCAATAGTTTTCTACATTTTACTCGTCATCAATACGACGAGTCCTGTAATACCGCACGTCGTCCTAAAATGCCGCTTGGTCCTTGGATCCGTTACCGGCGTTAACTTCAACCTTCGTACATAGGAGCCACGACACTTTTTAATGGCCCAGCGATTCTTCAGTCATATGCAAATCACTTATTAGCATATATTTTGTTTCTCAGAAATAAAAAAAAGGTTTTAAGTTTAATGCAACCTTTTTGACTTAGAATCTTCTCTACTTCGTTTGTTTTTCTGATGTATAATTCTTTGAGGTTTTGTTTTTTGCAGCAGTAACTTAAGACATGATAATGTTCATGCAATACGTAGGTATTGCGTGGGGTGTTCAATTCGAACACCCGATGAAATAAACTTTTTTTTTCTCATGCCTTTAAGGAATGGATACGTTTCTCTCAAGCAAGAATATGCAGAGCAGTGATAGCCTAATGGTTGAAACTCGGCCTATCAGTCGAGAGTCCGAGTTTCGAATCCCAGACACGCACCACTGATTTTTCTACAATTATGTGCGTATTCGAGTTTATTTATCACTGCTTTACGGTGAAGGAAAAGATCGTGAGGAAACTTGCCATCTGAGAGTTCTCTAAAGAAAATAAAGAGTTCTCAAAGGTGTGTGAAGTGTACCAATTCGCACTTGGGCAGCGCCATCGCGCTGAGTTTAAGGCCATAATCCATCGATTATGGCCTTAAACTCTCTCATTCTGAGAGAAGACCCATGCCCCGCAGTGGGACAATAATAGGTTGACGACGACGAATTGAATATGTCTTATGACAAATAAATAAGTAGGAGCACGCGTATGCCTAAAAATTTTAAAATTAAGAACGAAAGCATTTTATACTCACTTTATACATACCAATAATTTTATTTCTGTTATTCAACGTCTTTAAATTTAATGGAAGTTAATAAAAGTGTACAGAAACATTTTTGATACTGGAATATTTAGTTGTAGGTTATCTATATTGCATAATAGCCAGCCAGCGCCAGTTTAAATATTAACATTGTAAATATAAATGCGGTAAGATCTAACTTACTGCTAAATCCTGCTTAATTTTAAATTTCGACCACTTAAAGTGTCACCTGAAAGTTTTGAGAATACAAAATATGCCGGCGGAACCCATTATAAAATCACAACCCCGAGTGTTGTTCCAAAATTAGAACATCACGGTAAGTTCCTTCGCAAACATAAATGGAATAGTCGTGTAGTTTGAGAGCCAGAAATACCAGATAATCTAAGTACCTGCTATGTTGACACACCTCACCGAATATACTGTAAAGTTGAAGCGATATTGAATACGCCTGCTAAATATAAATAGCAATATTTTGTTTAAAGTACATATTGCTACTACGCTTGTTAGGTACATTGTGAACATGTGTGTGTGAGCATTGTGAACCTAATGTGACGTGAATTATGTGTGTATATAGGAATTGTATATATTCATCTACATTTTTATAAAAACATTTATAACGTTATTCATAAAATTTTGCCAACAAACGATAAGTGTGCAAATATTCCCAGAAATAGGTAAGTAATTCAAGTAGATATAAATAACTTTATTACGTCGTATAATAGTTAATTTAAATTTAAATAACCTCATATAAATATCACAAGAAAAACCTTTTTGCTCATTTACATTCATGAAATGATCTGTTATATTTAAAATTATCTCCCAAGTAATTCTACGTAATTTAAACTATGTATGTATAATGTACCTATACACTATAGTGTAAATTATTAATTCGTTCAATAATTTACACTATAATGTAGGATAGTGTGAGATGGCTTCTTAAATATTTACAACATGAGTTTCTACAAAATTCTCAAATTTATACTTAAAATAAGTAATGTATTTTAAGTTATATTATTAGGTACTTACTAACCTACTTTTACACCGGCGTATTTACATTATGCAAGATTAATGGTCATTTATTTTAAAATTACTTTGGCTGGCATTTTTATGTCCTGTAGCGAAGCACGAGTGCCTCAGCTAGTCACATATTTGAATAAAGCGATGCTGATAGAACGGGTAGGTATACTAATATTGGAACCAACAATTTGTAAGTGCCCCCGTAGGCCTATGCCGACGATGAAATGAAATACCACTTGCCTTTACAAAATAAAGGTATTTCGTTTCATTCATAATACCTACCACAAATATTCTTGAAAAGAAGATATAACAATTCAATTATCCATTTAACATAATATAACCAGAAATAAATACAAATAGACAAGTTCTAGCACCTAATCCGCTTACAAAGACAACCCACAAACCACCTATGGATCGATAACGATAAGGCAATTTGTTATAATTAGCCTTCGGAGATTCCTCTGAGCACTTCGCCCGAATTGATCTGATCAAAACGAAAAGACACTTGACTATTAATCACCCCATAATCACATACGGAATGTAAATGTAGCTGTTGCATATGTAGAAGACATTAATGCCGAGTAAGCTGCTGAATTACTTAGCAGACGAATATTCTAGTTGCAAATATATTTCGCCGTCGTCATATTATTGTCCCACGGCTGGGACTCGAAAACATTGTGAAGAATTGTTATAATAATTCCAACTGCTTTTCTTTACAGCAATAGAAAGAATGTCCTAATGAAAGACAGAATCTTTTCATTGTTTAAAAAGTTTGAAGAACTCGTGAATAATATTTTTTTTTATCTAGATCATCAGGATAGATAAGAAGGATTCGTAATACTGGAATGGAATATTCCAATGGATAGCATGTCTCTCGGTTTATTCCTGTATTATGCCTACATATACACTTGAATCTAGGAGATGTGCAGCAGCGCTCACCTGTTAAATTATTTATCTACTATAGTATGTTTGCATGACTGTACATATAAGTAGGGACCATCGATATAATGGTTGAAACTCAGCCTCTCAATCGAGGGTCCGAGGTTCGCATCCCAGGCACGAACCACTAATTTTTCTAAATATTTGCGTATTAGAATTTAATTATCACTGCTTTATGGTGAAGGAAAAACATCGTGAAAAAACCTGCACATCTGAGAGTTCTCTAAAAAAAGAGTTCTCAAAGGTGTGAAGTCTACCAACTCGCACTAGGCGAGCGCGGTGGACTATGGCCTAAAACTCTCTCACTCTGAGAGAAGACCCGTGTCCATCAGTGGGACAATAATGGGTTGCCGATGACGATGACATATAAGTATCTGTGCGTGAGCGTGTGATTATGTGCATATGTCTTTGCCTCTGTGCGTGTGCATGTACAGACGCATAAGGATCATGAATTAACTTCAGAAGAGCTGCTCGTTTGCATCTATTGAATAAAAATAATGTCTCATACAGTCAAAGTTTTGACAAAACAAAATTAATGTTAGAACAAATTTCAGTTGAACCCATTACAGCGAACTTGGTAATTTTATGTCGAAATTTGTTACAAAGGAAATTTCTCGAGGGGCGTGATGGAGAAAATTTGAAAGAACAATCACATCGGTTGATGAAACAACGACAATGGGCCAAATAACAAAGTAGAACACCGGTTTTGTAGGTTCAATAATAGAACTCATGTTCTTTGTACCTTCAATGGAGAATAATTTTGTTTTTCCATTTTTACAGTTACGATAACTACATATACAGGTGGTCAGTCTTGGGTGATTAAAAATAATATTAAGTTTTACGAAAACATATTTTCTCAAATCATAAGGTGACACATGATCATAAGTGTATCTAATATCTTTCTAGGACGAAATAAACACAACTACGAATGTGAAATTCTTTTAATAAAATAAAACATTTTACAATAAATGCTTAAAATTCCCGCCCCTGACCATAATACATAATCTGCACCAACTATTTTTTTTTACGTGACCGATGGAATGCACTTCTGCTGTTAGTAAATTGTACTTTAGCAAAATGATCGTCCTGAGGACCATCATTTGCAGGAAGGCCAAAGTTAAACTGACAATAAAATTAGAACTGCACGAAAATACAGGATGTAGAATTTTTCGAATGTTAATAAGAATAAGTAAAAAATGTAAATTTTCTCATAAAAACAGAAAATAATGCACAATTATTGAATATCCCATAAATTTATCATATAACTCATTGCCTGTTTTGATACCTTAAATTATATATATACGTGACGAATAGATAACTTCTTTCCTTTGGGAATTCGGTTAATAAAAGTTATCACTGTAGTATATTCTTTATTAAAATATGTATCGTAAACAAAAGTTGCATAAAGCACTTCATACAAAACATTCTCCATTCAATTCCCCTGGAACTATTATGATTAGGGTTTATATGATTTTAGACAAAAATCGGGATTTTACGAATGTTTTATTTAAAATTCTTATAATACTAATATATTAAAGTAGCAAAAGTTTGTCAATTGGAAATTATTAAAATAAATGTTATTATTTTATTTTAAACTCCTAATTATATTTCGTTAATATACGTAGATGATAATAACATTTCATTGGCATAAACGCTGACAAAACACTGACAGAAAAGATAAACCAAATAAACAGATCCAAAAAGATAAACATAACATAAACATAAACGCTTTCATAACTTAAACATAAACACTAATAGCTCTACAGTAGGATTTTCTCCTGTGTCGTGGGTGCCATGGACACACAAAGACGAATATACACGAGACAAACACTCAGACCCAGAACAGAAATCTAAACTTATCATTCACATTTCTGTCTGGCCGGGGATCGAATCCGGGACCCACTGCATGTCAGACCGGTATGGTGACTGGTCACCATACCGGTCATACCGCCACGCGCGGGTCATTAAATGCCAAAAGAGTTCTTCGAAGCCGGCGATGCATTGGCGACACCTCTAGTATTGCATAATTATGTCCATGGACGATGACTAGTTTCCGTCAAGTACCTTATCATATCAAATCATCTATCTTATTGTTAGGTTTAAGTATAAAAAGTGCATAGTTTTAAACAACACTTTTTTTTGGGATAAAGTAGCAAACGAACTTGCAGCCCACCTGATGGTAAGTGGTTACTGCCGCCTATGGACATCTGTAAGTAACTTCATACAGAACTGGGGTTGTATCTAAAGTCACTCCCGAGGACTAAGATGATCACTTCATATATAAATGAGCTGGCACCCAAACCCTTCCACCAAAACGCAAGAACTGCATCACGCTATATGTGTGATTGTGATACTTCCCCAGTCGAACTACATTACTTCTATCACCTGGTATTAAATGAATATTAAGCAAAACGGGACAACCCGTTTATAATCAAAACGTAGACACACCCTATTAATGATAAAGTGTGGCAAAGTTTCGCCTGTATGCGCAGTGGATGAAAAAGCTACGTTGTAACGGCCAGTTCAGAATCAGGACACGGTTTATTTATGCACCAGCTATAAATACACTACCATAGGGTTTACTGCCTGCAATTTTGTATATATTGCAAGAACGACAGTGAAATAATGTATAAAATGGACGTAAATGTATTTTTTTATATAATGCGAGTCGTAGTTATGTAAATATTATTACCCATTACTTATTAATGTCTAAAGTGGTTTAAGTAATTAACTTAGTTACACGGCATATAAGTAGTTTTGTCACAGATTAAAGCTAGACTCATAACTCTTCTTTCTCCCTTTTTTTTGAGGGAACTCCTTCAAAATTTTATGTGGGATTTTTATCTCACTAACCACCCCGGCGTTGCACCCGATGGCCACCCTCGGCGATACGGAGGAGACAGAGTTCAGAAAGGAACGCAACCGGAGTCCTCCGAGCGCACTGGCACCGCATCGCCATATATTCCTGGGGCAGTGGCGTAGCGAGGGGAGGGCGAAGAGGCGGTCCGCCCCGGGCGGCACATTTTGAGGGGCGCCAAAAACAGATTGGGGAGCGGCAAAATCAGATTTGGCAACCTTGTTTTGTCATCAAGTTAGATATTGTCGTTGTTTTGGTCGTCGACTTAGATATTGTCTTTTTTCGTTTTTTTAGGTCGTAAACATTTGTATAATGTGTGGCGAGTTTAACTTCCGCCCCGGGCGACGTAAGCCCACGCTACAAAACTGTCCCGGGGTCATTTTGCTGGACGTTTCGAGCTTCCACTCATGCCGCCCGACACCACGGAACCCTTTTAGTCACCTCTTGCGACAGGCAGGAGATGACGAAGCCATATTTAGTTCCCGGAACTACAGGCACATACCATCACCGTATCTACACCACCTGCCTTACGAAGTACCACCCGGCCTGACGTAGGACTAACCCTTTTAAATGTCAAACCAGTGTTAACTGCTCCCCACAAGCGTGTAAAAGGTATAATATAGATATAAATCCTACATATAAATCACACTGATATAAATATTTTCGACTGTACCTTTAGGAACGTACAAAGGGTGTAAAGGCAGCACGTACACGAGATGTTACAACTTAGTTCTCAAGTCACGTGTTAAGGCTTGCGAGTTGATTTCTATTTAATTCTCGTTACAGATAAGTATAAGGAATTATTAGGTAAGATTAACGGTTTTTGTACCGACATAAATAAATGCTTTATGTAACGCAGCGGTCGGCAACTA
Organism: Cecropterus toxeus; assembly: GCA_018249875.1. Lineage (NCBI taxonomy): Eukaryota > Metazoa > Arthropoda > Insecta > Lepidoptera > Hesperiidae > Cecropterus > Cecropterus toxeus. The sequence goes on along the minus strand of DWNE01001105.1, from coordinate 2,099 downwards.
TGGCCAACCAAGGTCCTCTAATTGTGGCCCCATTCCTCTTCTTATCGCCGAAAATACTGAGCTTACATATTTGAAAACAATAACACATAATTATTTAGTTAATAGATGACAGAAAAAGTTATAAGAAGACAATGATCTTAAAATGCCTAGGTAAACCTCCCGATATTGTACATTTGGAACGAATGAAATGAATATGAAATTATTCTATAACAATTTCATGCTTATTTTTGGTATGAATTTTATGTGTACTGCTCATTTGACCAAATTAGGCTAGGAAACCATCACTCCCCGTAAATAGGAGTGTAAATTAATCAATCATACAGAATAAAACTATAGAGACAATTTTAATTAATTGTATATATCAATACTATGGACATTTTATATTTTTCACGAAATCGTATAAAGTCAACGTATACGTAAGCAAAATATCATACACATATATACAAAATATCATTATAATCATATAATAATATCATAGTATATACGTATAATTTATGAAAAAGTCAAATTCCAGTAGAAAAATACAGTTTCTAAATCTCCAAGAGGTCGGTAATTGAATGAAAATGGTCGCAATAGCGAAGAAAAATGCAATCATTTGAAGTCAAGCAAAGGGTAGGGGCCACAAGGTGATGTAATGGACAATTTACGTATATAAATCGCTTCGGTTACAGAATAAACAAGGCACTCGTTTACGAAAATGAAGAAAATTACTCTCACGTTGTTTCAACTCTGACTTCCATTTCCAAGCATTTCGCATTGGCGTTAATTCCTCACTGAATGCCGAGCGATTCCCAAGTTTTAATTGCAAACTCTTAATGAGGTAGGCTACAACCTCAAAATAGTTTGTTTCCTGTCGTCGATTGAACTACGCTCCAATTATGTCATCTGCCAAATAATCTGTCGTTATATTGTGTAACAAGCTGGACTACCCGTGCTTCGCTACCCATAGCTTTTTCATACATCGGGTTACATTATCGAAATTTTCAGACGGTTTCCTTTTTTTTCTCTTATAAAATTTAGCCTATGTTCATCAGAGATAATGTAGGATTTCAATGGAAAAATATATTTTCAAATCGGTCCTGCAGTTACGGAGCCTATTCAATTCAAACAAACAGAAAAACAAATCTTTCCTCTTTATAATATTAGTGTAGATGTTTCGCAATGTCCAAATACCTGCTTATAAAACTTAATACTAAAACCTCTAAGATAAGCTTTTTTGTTTAATATGCAAGTAGCAATTGACCATGCAATGCACTTGATGGTAAATGGCCACTGCCGCCCATGGACATCTACAATCAACCCTGGATAAGATCAGTCTTAACTAAAGTTAGCCACGGATGCGCTGCTGCCCGTGTGGACTAAGTTGGAATGCTGATGCATTTCAACTTAATATGTCTTTCGCACCAGACCAGAACACAGCAGTGCACAACAACACTGTTATAAGATAAATAAAATAAATCTGCCAAGTGCGACTCGGACTCGCAGGCGAAGGGTTCCGTAGCATTATCATTCACAAATCGTGAAGATAAAATATAGCAAAAATAAATAAATAAAGTTAAACAGTTTTCCAACTACCACCATAAGTTTGTTTTTCATAGAATTTGTATGAATTACAAATCTATGATATTCGGTTTTTGAAAAAAAGTGCTGTATCTCAAAAACTGTCAACCATATTTTGTTCAAATCAATTTTCGTTGAAAGTATTCCTTAACATCTACAACATTTTATATTTACCAGATTTTTCACTCTCTTAGTTTGAAGGTTAGAGGGGGAGGGGGTCCCACATTTTACCGCTTTGAAAGGGCTTCTCAAACGATCAAATTAAAAAAAAATGGTTTTAAAAATCTCAATGTCATTTTTAAAGGCCTTTCTATTGACACCTCACACGTGCATGTAAGATGAAAATAAAACTGTGTTTCAGTTCCATGTACGGGGAGCCCCCCCCCCCCCCAAATTTAATATATTTTTTTTTTGTATAAAGCGGAAAGCGGTTAACAGAGTACACTTACCTACCAAGTTTCTGGTTTGTAGTCTTAATAGTTTCCGAGCCTACGCTGTGACATATGGACAGACGGACTGACAGACGAAACTAAGGGTTC
>DWNE01001104.1:0-23562 GCA_018249875.1 Cecropterus toxeus | reverse complement strand
ATTTTTATTTAAAGAAATTTTGATAGTAATAACGCCAAAAATAATTGATTATATTAAGAGATATTTTAAAGCAAACTATTTCCATGTTCTATATAAAAATTTGAATATAATAAATTAGATATATGTTTTATATATAACAATGTTCGAATGTTTTTCTTATCCTTAGGATGGTAGACTCAGAGATGAGTGCGGGCCATAGAACTCCTAGGTTTGTTTGTTTATTTAATTATGAGTTAACAGCACACTCACGTTTATCCCACGGAGTCACTGCGGACGGGACTGTGTTATCACACTACGATCACGCTTAGCTTCTCCTCATGTTGTTGCTAAACCCTGTTATCCTGTCTCTGTGTGCGTTTGTAGTGAAGCTGGCTCTGGCTTATGGTGTTGTCAACCGGCGCGACGTGTTTTTTTTTATCAAATTAGGGCTGACTGTATAGTTAATTTACACAAGTTTAATTTAGAAAATAATATATATAAAAGTTCAAGTAGTTGAGTACTGTGAAGTAAATACAAATAAATAAAAGTATAATTGATATTTAATTTCTATTTAAATTTAATTGTTTTTAATTTTCTACAGAAGAATTAATTAAAAAAGCCTAAATGCTCGAGTTTAGCGGAAAATAAAGGGGTTGGGGAATTTTATCGCGACTTTTTTTATTAGCTTTTTTTAATCTTTCTTTGGAAAAATGTTCTAGTTATAGAATAGATACGTAGTTTTAGTGACTCATTTTGCTAAAATCCTTAATAAAACACGACTAAAATATGAAAATTAACTGGGAAAATCTCACGCCCATGCGTAATAGGATCCAATCAATGTAGTTTAGTAAAAATGAAGCATTTGAAGTTTATATAAAAAATTCTTTCACCTCGTAGAAAATCAGACTGTTTATTTACTTTAAAAGATAGTAAATTATTCTTTTGTTGCTTGCTCTTTAAGAACATAGCAAAGCGGTTGTTGGTTATTTACGTTCAAAAGTCAATAAATGATTTAGGATGCACCCACGTCGTGATCTTATCATTGCACCGGTTGTAGACACCGGCTTCTCTATAAACACACCCTGCAATCTAACTGTGGGCTCCCTACGTCGATGTGGCATCGTCATTTCAATTTATTCACAAATTCACAAATATTTTACTATAATCTACATTGTACTCACCCTGTCTCCACTATGGGTATATGTCACACGTGAATAACTTGTGTATATAATAAAATATGTTTGTCAAATCTGTCGGTGTTTGTCTGTTCGTTAATAAAGTACTTGTTGTTCATTCTTCCCTCATCACTTTGTTCACTTTTGTACTAACAGTAAAATATAATGTGAAGTGGAATATTTGAAAGTGTAAAGATGTATAGTTCTAGATATTGTTGGCGTTTGTCTGTATAGTCATTTATTTGTGTAAATATTTTTGTAGAATTTTACATGTTCAAGCTTCAATTTAATTTCAAGTTCAATTAATTTTATTGCTTGAAAAAGTTATTTTAAAAAAGGCAACTACTTACCGTAATAATATTTTTATCTTTCTTCAAATAAAAACGCTATTTAATCTTTCGTTTATGCGTGACGTTGCGTACGCATGTTAATATTTCTCTCATATATTCCTTGATGTGATTAAACGTTTAAATCTTCATAATGAAACTCAATAACTAGTTTTCTGAACATTCCAAAGTTTTAATAATTATCTTTGCTAGTAAAGCATCAAAAAATACAAAAAATACTCGTGTCAAACAACAAAAATACATTTTCAGGGGTAGTGGCGGAGTGGGATCCACTCTATTGGACTCCTCGCAATCACTCTCGTCTCTGGCCCGGCGGGTCCTAGCCGAGATCTGCTCGGAGGAATGGGTTCTTCAGAAGTGCCTGCAGAACCCCGACGAACTGTACCATCCTGATATGTTGTTAGATTCTATGCTAACCCCGAGACAAGCGCAAAGGTATGTCACTAGTAGTTGCGTACATTATCATATGCGCTCCAGACACTGATTTAACACTTTTCAAATGATTATTAAACCAAAAATGTTGTAAAATATTTATAAATTGCTCATAAACTACAAAAAAAAACATTTTTTTAAATCGAAACGTGCCCTAAAACTGATTGTAGATTTTAATAATGAATAGATAATTTCGATGTTTGAGATGCTGACTTCCATTTTGTTTGACTTGTGATGTCATTGCGTTATTAAACTTTATTATATTGCATACACAAAGTACACCATTTTTTCTCTACTATCAAAGTAAGGTATCATTGGCAACACATTGTGGGCAAACGCTGTAAAAATTTAAGTATAGTAATATTAAATATCTAAAGCGCTTGCCCACAAGTGAATTTTATGATTGAATTATAAAATTGATATGAAACTGTTTTTAATAGGAATGAATATAAAATTTACCATGAAAATGCATTATCAGTTTATTTCCATTCATATTTCTTTCACGTAATACCTTATTCTATATTTTGTAGGTTGTTGCACATGATATGTTATCCGGATTCAGCGAGTCACACGCATCCCGACCTCGATCAAAAGACTATGATAACACGGTTGTTAGAGGTAAGAAGTTACTGATAGTAATGGATTGTATATATTTCTTGTAACATATGTACTGTACAACTGTAAAAAATAGTACAAGTATATGAATGCATCTAGATATGGTGCGGGGTTCGACAACCCGCGTCTTTTAATACACCGATCTGAGACGCTGTGAGATTCGCGTTCGATTATTACTTAAGTGATGAATTTAGGTTTTTGTTATTCATAGTTTATCATCATGCCCATTAAATTTTAAAACAAACTACCTCTACAGTTAAAATAAATAAAAAAGCACTGCATATACATATATCTAAACATAGACGTATGATTTTATGAGTATAGAAATTGACATTGTGTTATATTTCACATATGTACGTGCAGTGCCGGATTAGGCCAGCGCGGAGCCTGTAGCAGATTCTATCTATTAGTTAAAGGTATTAAATATCTCACAACTCTCTTACAAATAAACTTTTCTGGATTTAATGTCGGCAAATTTAGAGATGACACTTTTAATATCAAGTTTGCAATTCAGCTCACTGAGATGATTGGCTCACTTTTATATGAGGCGACCATCTCAGTCCTCGGGAGTAGCAACGCATTGGTGATAGACTTCATATAGAACCCCTGTTGTATATGAAGTTGCTTACAAATGTCCATGGGCGGCGGTAACCACTTACCACATAAATATATGAGTGTGACATATATAGTATAATTTGCTTAAAAACAGGTGTTGAAAAAAACGGGACCGCGGGGCCCCTAGAGACGCGGAGCCCGTAGCATTTGCTACTCTTGCTACGTGGCTAATCCGGTGTGTATGTGTTACAGAACTTGGAGCAGTGGTCTCTACGCATGTCGTGGCTGGACCTGCAACTGATGTACAACCAGTTCACGAGCGGCTCGCCGGAGCTCGGCGCGTGGCTCGACACCGTCGCGCGCGCCGTCATCAACGTGTTCCAGCAACCCGCTCCTCCTCCGCCGGACAAGGACAGGTGGGTGACTGGGCTGAGGGAACCAAGCTGTCAAGGGAACACGTTCGATATAATATGTCTGTACTGGCAGGTTACGTAGTACAATATACAGTAATAGAGCGCACATTTAGAGTGTGTCCTATGTTCTTACATGTTAACTTATATATTCACAACCTACGTGAGAATATGCTATACAACCTAACGTATTCGCATATCTTACAATATTATAGTTTATACTTATGGAAGCATTTGAAAGCGTGAGTACGTAATACACAACATGAACCACGCAAAGAGAAGTTCCTCTTGAGCTATTTTCGTTGCGTTCTAGGGGCGTGGCTCAACACCGCCGCGTGCGCAGTGTCTAAGAATGAGCCTTAGAATAAAAATGTATGAAAAAAATATATTCATCAAAACGAATTTATTTTTAGTATAGACACTCTAGTTACTTTCCGAAATTTTATCTTTTAAATGTCACAATCCAAAGACAAACAGTACATACAGGGTATATTTTGTAATATCGTAATCGTGTAATCGTATCGTGTAAAACATTTATTCATAGATGACATGACTTCATGATAATTTTGTCGTATATACAGTAACCACGCAATATTGCTAATAAGTCACTGGTACTACTTCGATTAGTCCACGGAACGAAGTCAGCTCTACGTATTAACAAAACGTACCACCTCCCAGGACGGGCACGGAGCGCGGCGTGGTGAGCACCAGCAAGTGGTCGCAGTCGGTGTGGCTGGTGGCGCCGCTGGTGGCCAAGCTGCCCGCCGCCGTGCAGGGCCGCGTGCTCAAGCAGGCTGGACAGGTTCGACTAATATTTACTACTTTTATTTTTATAACTTGAAATGGCCGGCGACATTGGCGACTCCTCTGGTGCTGCAAGAAAACGGCAGCAACTGTCGCACGCTTCGTTCTGAAGATCCGTGTCAGTCGTCGATCACCTTCTTCAGAAAACATTTCAAGAACGTACTATAAAAGTCATCAGCATACCGCAATAATGGTGTTATTACAAATCGGTAGCAGTTGTCGCACGCTCTTCGTTAGCTGTCAGATAAAATCATATCTCGTTCTTCAGCTTGTTCATGTGACGTTTGTTGTCTTTGCCAACGTCTACGTACACGTGTATATAGGCAACAGAACAGATGCGTTGCTACTCCCGAAGACTAGGATGGTTGCCCCAAATACAAGTCAGACGGCAACCACACCCTTCCACCGACACGCAAGAACTGCTTCACGCTAGAAATAGGTGTAGCGGTGGTACCTCCCCGATCGATCTACACTGGTTCTACCACCATGCGGCTTTATTCAGACTAACCTACCATTTACTAGTGTCATACGACGATTTTCCTGTCATGGTGTTAATTAATCATAATATTAATATCAATCCTTTTTTTCCCTTGATTAGATTTTGGAAAATGGTTGGGGTGCTGGTTGCAGCGGAAACTGTTCGGGCGGTGGCGGCGGCGGCGGTGGTTCTCATAGGGACTGCAAGAGTCACCAAAGTCCCAGTTACAAAGGGTAATTTGATTACTTTAATAATTGATAGAATTAATGATATTGTTTTATTTAAAGTAACTGGTATAGTAATTGACTTTTTACATCCTTTGCTAGAGGGGTCGAAAACAAAGAGACTGCGTAATCTGTCAACAAAAAATGAGAAATAGTTGTTAAGTTTTATGTTTGAAGAGTTTTTATTATTTCTCTTATGATGTGAGGGTTCTTGCCCAAAATTATCTATGTTTAAAATTTACATGACTTACACTGGCGTTTTGTCGTGATACTTTCTCATAATATGTTCATAAGCTCAACTTAAAAATAACTCAATGCAGACTAGTTTTCAGTAGGTTTCTTGGCGTACTGAACCTAACGCGACTTAAAATAATCTTTCTAATTTTTATTTTTTGCTTCAATCATAATTTGACGATCCGCGGTCATTATACCATTCTGACACGTAGTGGGTCCCGGGTTCGACCCCGGCCAGGCAGAAATGTGAATGATAGGTTTAGATTTCAGTTCTAGGTCTGGGTGTTTGTGTGTTTGCATTGCATCCAAGATACATGAGAAAATCGTGCTGTGCGGCTATGAGTGTAGAATTTGTTTATGTTTATGCGTCTATGTTTATAATATTTTCTTTTGATTAATACATATTTATTTAGTTTCATTGTAATATTTTTGTTTTGGTAACGTGCGTGTATAATGGTTTTCTATAATAGTCTGTTTCCCTTTTACTAACCATTTTTATCTTTCTATATTTGGTCATTTCTTATAATCCCTGTTAACAAGAGATATATATTATGAACCATTCTTTTTGTATATTTGGGCTTTTTAAATAATTTTCTGTTTATAATCCCTGTTTACAAGAGATATATTTTATCGTGCACGTCGTCCAGGTCGGCGGGCGGCGGCGGCGGCGGCAAGCGCGGCGTGAGCGGCGGCGGCTGCGCGTGCGGCGGCGCGGCGGCCGTGCGGCTCGCCAACGAGCCGCTGCTGTCGCTCGTGCTCACGTGTCTGCGACACCAGGACGATCAGAAGGTATGCCTTTCAACAAACACCAGATGGTAGAAACAGTGTAGTTAATCCCGGGGAGGAACCACCGCCACATCTGTTTTTGCGCGAGGTGAAATAATGTGCCGTTGACGTTTTCATATGAGGCGAACAATGTAGACCTTCGAAGTAGCAACACATAATTATAAAGTAAATATATAAAGAAATAGTATTTCAAGCGTCTGCCTGTTCTGTCTTTAGTATTTATTGTTATAGCGGTAACAGAAATACATCATCTATGAAAACTTTTGTCTAGCTAACACGGTCCATAAGATACCGCCTGATGAAAGACAGACGAACAGCAAAGTCTTAGTAATAGGGTTCCATTTTTTACCATTTAAGTATAGAACGCTAAAAACGAATAATGCCTAACTACATCCCCACCAGGAGGCGCTGCTGTCGTCCGTGCACACACAACTGCAGCACTACCTGACGCACGCGCGCGAGCACGAGCGCAGCGCGTGCGGCGGCGACGCGTGGGCGGAGGAGGCGGCGCCCGAAGCGTTGCAGCTCCGGTTCAGCCTCGCCGGCGGCATGTTCGACGCTATCCGACGCTCGCACCAGCTTACAGCGGACTGGGCGCTGCTGCTCACGCAACTGGTCGCGCATCAGCTGATCGACGCGTACAACAACAGGTAGGTCACGTGACGGCAAATGTCGATAATTGTCAGTGGGAAAAAAGATGGCCGCGAATTAATAAAGTCAAATGAGGTCGCAGTTACTCTACACGCTTTGTGTCGACACTCGAGTGAGGACTCAGTTACTCTATATGCATTATGTCGACACTCTGGTAAGATCGCAATTACATTATAGGCATTACAAAAATGTTCTTAGATGAATTTTATCGATTAATGATTAGGGTAACTCAGAAGATCATGTATTTATTGGACATAATATCTCTCGCTTATTAGCTGAGATTACAAACTCTATGTAATTTGATACATGATTATACTTTCGTAACGAATATTGATTAGGGTGATTTTAATAATTATTATATGTGACAGCTCTGGGATTTTGCGTAAAATAAATAAACAAGATTGTTATTAATTAAATTTGACGCTTTAATCAATTCCTATACTTCAGATTCTATATTTACCAATCTGCTTAATTATCTTCAACGACTTCAACCCGTTTGTACTAAATCAAGGTGCGTTGGTAGGAATGTTACAGTGCAGAGTAAACGAAATATACTAAGGTAGTAATACAATTTGGTCTCGACAACCATCCGCCATTCTCATTAGGCATTGGTTGAGTTTTAGTGGTTATCATCATCGACTAAAACTTGCAATAAATTCACCGCCATTAGAAGTTTACGGATCACGCCTGGAGTGTGTTTGTGCTTCAACTTCGGAATAAACTACACAGCAAGTCGTTCATTCACCATTCAACACGTTCATTCAGCGAAGCTTTGACTAAAACATAAATTTCTCACGTAAATATGTGTTTGTTCATTCATTGAGGTGTGCGGTGTGCTATTTCCTAGAAGAGCGTTCGGTGAGCGGGCAATGTGCAAAAAGTAAATAGAATCTCGTTCTTTAAGTGATTGCGAAATATTTTATGTATAAAAAAGGATTTCGTGTAGGTTAATTTTGAATTGCATTACTTTTTCTTTCGTGGAAAAGAAATGATATTGTTAAAAAATATACTAATTGGTAACCCTAATATCCTTTCTTATTCGTACTGTTCGTTAACTAAATGTAAGTATTGAATGAACGATTAAAATGGACACATTTTATAAGTGTAAAACGTTCAAATCAGAACAAATATGAAAACTGTCACTAAAGAGTTATCGTCAACGTTAAATAGATTTACTGTTAATTTAAGTTTCATGAATTATATCAACTTGTATCCTATACTTTATATCGTAACTGGTAAAGAAATAACTACTTCAAAAAAATCTCTCCTTCAAAGCCTGAATTGCTATTCATTGGCCGTCTGGCTTATCGTTAGGTTTAAGTGTAAAAGACTTTATCAAGTCTACATTCCCAAGCACTAAATAAACTTGAGACACGCAATGTCCGCTCCCGCGCGCTCTATACACCAGCCATCAAAACTTGCTGTGTAGTCTGGGCTCAGAGACAGTTGTTACAATAAATTTATTTTAGTTTGTGTCGCAGCAACCTGTTCACAACATTGATCGACATGCTTGCCACACTCATACACTCGACACTCGCGGACGGCGGGGACGACAACAACCGGAAACATTACCAGAATCTCATGAAGAAGCTGAAGAAGGAGATCGGCGACCGACACGGACCGTCTGTGCAGAGCGTGCGACAGCTTCTGCCGCTATCAAAGAACACTATCATTGAGGTATGCTGATAACAGTTCTATAACAATTTTAACGCACGTATAGGTACGTACATATTATGATCTTTGTACGTAGACGTCGGTAATAACAATAACCACAAATTCACATGAAGAAGTTAAAGAAGGAGATCGGCGATCGACACGGACCGTCTGTGCAGAGCGTGCGACAGCTGCTGCCGCTATCAAAGAACTCTATCATTGAGGTATGCTGATAAGTATTTTATAGCACTGCCTTGCTACGCACGTGTATAGGTATGTACATATTATAATCAATGCACGTCGACATCGGCGTTAATAACAACTGCAGAATCACATGAAGCGTAATGAACATGACCGTGCGACAACTTTGCTACCGCTCTCTAATAAAACTATCATTGAGGTATGGTGATGGCTGTTATAGCAACTGCTTGAAATGTTCACACTACACCAATTTATTCGTTGGCACTACTGAAGAAGGCGATCGGCGACTGAGACGGATTAGTGAACGGAACGTGCGACAGATGCGGCCGTTTTCTGAAAACACGATCATGTTACGTATAAATAAGTACAGTTATGTAAGCGTCCTTACCTTATGTCCTACGTTCCTACTTGGCAGCGACGACTTTAGAACTTTAAAACCTCATGACGAACTGGAAAAGAAAAATTTGGCATGCATACTACTGCCGCTTTCCAGAACACGGCTATGAGGTGCGTGTGGTGTGAGGTATACTATTTTATGTTTTGGTTTGTGATATGGTGTACACTTTCGCTCTACGCTCTCTTTTCGCTCGCTCGCTCTTACAAAACGAGAGAAATGCAGCGCAACGGGATTGAACAATATGCGAAGACATATATTGAGTGCGGTCACCAACTCGCGCTTATGCCCTCGCTTATGTTACACGCTGGTCCTCCTTATGATAAGGCAGATTAGTTGCTATGGACACAGTTTAGAACTGAACGTAAAAAAAATATATTTAATGTCGATCCGTGCAATGGCCTGCATGTTTTAGAATAGTTTAATTTCTTGTAATAGAATGCGCTCTCTAATACTTAATTGTGTTATTTATTTATTTGTGTATTGTACCTTAATTGTTGTTTATTATTTATTTTATCGTAGATTTATTATTTTGCTCAAGTAATAATGTATGCATGTAAAATTTACGTTAAACTTGATCTTATTAATGTTTTAATTGAAATTGTCAGCAATTTTTATTTACTTCCCACATTTTCTTATATTTCTGCAACAGCTTGTTTACTCGTTAGCAACAAATGTTAAAATAACTTTATAACAATAGTGCAAAAATAAATGTATTCACTTTTGATTTTTACTATTTTTTAGGTGATTGCTTGCGAACCTCTCGGATGTCTGGTGGATCAGAAAGGCAACAAAATTACGGGATTTGACAGTGATAAGAAACAGGCAAGTAGATCAACTTTTAAACTTAGATGATATGAGACTAATATTCTAAAGGAATTGATCAAGTTCAGTATGTATTGAAAGCCCACGATATGTAGCTTTTTATTTTATGTTAATTCATTTAGTGCTTAATAATACGTGCGGCTATAATGTGTGTCGTAATTTATGGAAATGACAAATTTGAGTGTATAAGGATACAGTTAGTTATGGCTAACGTGAAAAGCAACCATATGAATAAAAATAAAAACGAAGAAGAAGTAGGGTCGATAGAGTAATCTACCATTAGTGTTTGTCATTCGCCTTGACCATGATCCATGCAACTGGGTCAAAAATCAGCACTAAGGTAATAAAAAAAAACAATTTATGTCTAACCTTTACATATAGACGTGGTAGACGGGTATGGTGACGACACGCGTGACGGTGCGGTCACCATACCGGTTTACTACGCAGAGGGTCCCGGGTTCGATGTCCGGCCAGACAGAAATGTGAATAATGAGTTTAGATTTCTGTTCCGGGTGATTGTGTATTCGTCTTTGTGTGTCCACGGCACCCACGACACAGGAGAATATCCTACTGTGGGGCTATGAGTGTTGGAAGCGTCCATTTATATTAAAAAGATGAAAATTTGTTTCGATATGATATGGCTATGTATGTGATAAAATTAAATATTTTTAGGGTTTACGCCTCACGGACAAGCAACGTGTGTCGAGCTGGGAGCTGGTTGAAGGCGGGCGAAATCCAGCACCGCTCTCGTGGGCGTGGTTCGCGGCAACGAAGATTGAACGGAAAACACTCACGTACGAAAACGCCCATAGGTACGAACTTTTCTTTTAATATGAGTATGTCCTATAGCTGTTGACAGCTTCTACTAAACCCTCGCAAAAGATGTGATCTTACATATACATATAGGTGTATATAAGAGACGGGTTAGCGCTTCCGCTTCTCCCCTCCTCTTAGAGAAGACAAGAACAGAAGTAATCAGCGACATAATTGTAGAAAATAATCCGAGAGGAAAATTCAGTGATTGTTTATCCCTCTTCCCTAGCATAGCGTTAAATTTTTGTTCGTCAACCTCGATTATGTAATTGATTTTAGACTTTCCTTAAAAAAGCTACAGCTTCGGCCATGCCCGCAAGGTAATAACTACGTTTTTCTTTTAACTAAGCTAAACTTAAGCCAGTATTTAAAACCATATTTTAAATAATTCTTTATTTCAAAAAACTACAGATTACTCAAGTATCATACGCACAGTCTGGTAAAACCGTTGAGTTACTATTTGGATCCGCTGCCGTTACCGCCGGAGGATCTTGAAACGAATGACAGCAAACAGGTAATTGCATTACTTCTTTAAGAGTTTACAAGTTAATCCTACAAATAAAATAGAAACTTACCGAATTACCTATCATGTTTATAGGACAATGGTAGCTTGGACTCAAGTCCAACCGGTGCTGGCAAAGGTCGTAAGATGCCGTGCAAGATGAGCAAGGTCAAGAAGCCGAAACCAACTACACCGGTATGTGTGTAATTCTGCATATGCAATATACAGCGAAAAAATGTACCAGGTAAACCAACAGTTCTATTGGGAGCAGAGTACTTGTTCGAATCAGATCCGAAAGTAGATTGCCACAAGCTAATAAGAACACTTATAAAGGAATTATCGTGAAGTTATAACAGCGGTTATACATTATAAGCGGTAATTGGCAAAAAGAAAAGGGAGAGGCTCCGTGGCTCTCTCCTTACAAAGGCCAATGCTCATAGCTCGAAATATATTATGATATTTATACACACACAAAGATATATATATATATATACACTCACATACACAGTATAGAAATAAAATAAAAAATATTGTATAGACTTAAGCCTGGCCGAGGACTGACCCCGAAATCCACTGTGTGTCAAACCGATACGTTGGCCGCTTCGCCACGCCAAATTTAATTGGTCTTTATTAAAGGTTATTGGCAGATAAAACTTTACATGACTCAGATGATCAAGGGCCCCCAATGAGTCGCCTTTGATCACCTGGGTCATAGTGGTATACACCATGTGCGTGTTATGTCCCCAGACGAACGGCGCGGTGACGCCGACGGGCGGCGGCGCGGGGCTGGCGGCGGCGCCGGCGCAGCAGCCGCAGTTCATCCAGCAGCAGCAGTGGTTCCCGCCGCACGGGCAGAACTACTACACGCCGCCCGGTACGTGCTGCCGTTTAGCGTAGTGCTGAAGATTACACGTTGTGGTGCCCTGAAATACATGTGGAGTAGTGGGTAGCGTATTGATTGAAACTCGGCTTCTCGATCGAGGGTCCGAGGTTGGATAACCAGGCATCTATGAGTTAGAAAATTATTGACACAGCTTTTCTTTAACGTGAACAACACAAGGAAACTTAGACACCTGAGAGTTGTTTAAAAAATCTGAAAGGTATGTAAAGTCTACCAATCTGCACTTAACCAGCGCGATAGAATATGGACTTGGGCGGAGACCTATTTCCAGCAATGGGAAAATAATAAATTAATTTGATTAAAACTAAATATTTACCATATTTGTGTCTCTGTATGTCTGAAATTGAAAATCACCATAAGGCTATCAAAGGATTACTCTTTGCGGTTCCAATCCAGAGGCATCATTGCCAAACATTTTATTGTATAATAACAACAGTGTTAAACGTCGCTAACATCTGGTCTAAAGAATGTGGTGAGAGTAAGATACGTATCCTGTGTAACTTAGTCCTCAGGGATAGCATTGGCTAACTTCAGGTAACATTCTTATCTGACGTTCATGTACAGATGTCCTTGGACGACAGTGGTTACTTACCATTAAGTGATCTGTATATCTGTATACTTCCATATAATAAAAAAAATGTTTCTGCGAAAATCGTGAATTTCTCGCTCGGTAATTGCGGATTGATAAAATAAAGGCTTTATTTTTAAATATAATACTGTAATATCATTATATAGGTCCCGGCGTAAGTCCTCGCGGCGTGGCGCCTCCATCCAACACACAGTCGAAACAAGCGCTAAGCAATATGCTGCGACAACGGGTACCTTACAACCAAATGACCCAAATGCAGGTAAGCGGTAATCAATGAGATTTTTATTGTGATTTTTGCATTTTTTTATTCGGAGAAACAACGTTATTAATTTGGAAACTTAAAAAAAACAACTACTACTGCTTTTACATTTTGTATCTTTTTTTTTTGACGTTTACGCCCGCTGACCGGAACAGACTTGAATTTTATTTATCAATTAATATTGTTAACTATGCAAAGCCTTTTTTGTGTTGTGTGTAAGCGTGTGAGGGGCGCGGGAAATTAATTAAATTTATTAAAAAAAAAAAGAATAACGTCTGGGCTATCAGTGTGAACAAAATTATCTTGGCTCGCGCCCACCGTTCGCCTTGATCTATATTTCAATTATTATTATTTTTTGTGCATACAAGTACTCTAAAGTTTTCCTTCCATCCATCTTAGTCCCTATAGTTTACAAAAAAAATGTCATTTATTTATATTTTTCTAGACCGGAGGTTATCCAGGCGCACCGCATCCACGAGGCCCATTCCCTCGGCAAGGCATGAGGCAAATGCAACCAAACCAAATGAGCCAGATGCAACCCAAGTAAGCGCGATTTGTTCATACATAATTTGTCTAGAATCTAGATTTTAGATGGTATTGATTTTATATACCGTTAAAATTGATATTTTATGCTATTTACACACTGGTAGCGCTACAAACGATATAAATTGGTAACTGCTTTTCTGAAGATAGGATATATCTTACTTTTTGCATGTCGTTAAGTTAGTACTGTAATTTAATGGAAATAATTTTATTTGCGTACAAATAACCACGTACATAAAAAGGAAATATTGTTTGTAAAATTTATTTTCTTAATTTCATCGTCAGCCCATTATTGTCCCACTGCTGGGCAGGGGTCATCTCTCTTTTTTTTCTTAATTTAATAAGTTTTAATATAATCATAATGTGATTTAATTACTGTTCATAATAATAGTATGAGTAATTCATTTTTTTTTATTTTAAGTCAAATGAATCCAATGGGTGGGATGGGCGGCATGGGTCCCATGGGCCAGATGGGTGGTGTTCAAATGGCACCAACGCAAATGGGTGGCGGGCAGATGGGCGCCGGGCAAATGGGCGGCGGCCAGATGGGCGCGGGGCAGATGGGCAGCGGACAGATGGCGGGCGGGCAGATGGGCGGCATGGGCGGACAAATGTTCGGCGGGCAGTACGGCGGCATGCAGCAGGGGTACGGTGGCTACAGCCAGCAGATGATGCAGGGCAGCCAGCAGCAGATGATGAACCAGGTTTGTTTATTTTAAGTGCCTTATTGGGCAACATGAAATAAATACAGTACGATTCTATATTTAAAGTTTTAAAACTCTTTGCCCTCAAATGAAAGTCGGTATTAGTCTCACCTATTTCTTCCTTTTACTGGAAAGAAAACATCACAAAGCGTGGAAGCAAATAATACATGCCGATTGATCCTTGTTGATGAACATAAAAATAGACTACATGTATACCTTTAATATTTTTCTAAATTATCAATTAAATCAAATAACACTAGCATACACTTCTAGATAGCCGGTTAAAATAAGTCACGATTGTAATTTGTCAACAGAAACAAATCGCATCGATGTATGAACTATATTATCTTATGTATACTAATATATAAAAATGAGATGGTGTGTGACTCTGTATCACTGGATCACGCAAGAACCTGATTTACATGTCATTTTGCATGGATGTAGCTTATCTATCCGGTCAGTCTATAGGCTAGTTTTAATTTCGATATATTTCGCTATTTACTAACGTCACTGCACCCTTCGGTTTCAAGACTTTCATATTTCCTTTTTAAATAAAAAGAGAACGGTTAAAAATAGCAAACTTTTGCAAACATATACGACGTTAACATTTAATTTTCTATCTGTAAAGTCCGTCTTACTTCGTACCTCCAACGGTTAGCGAGAAAAACCTATTTTTTTTGTCACTTAGCGAAGCACGGGTACTTCAACTAGTATGAGCTAAATATCGTCTACCAGTTCAAAACTCTTAACATGTTAACAGGGTATGGGACAACCCGTCAACCAAATGGGCCAGCAGGTGAATCCGATGGGCCAGGGTGTCAACACGATTGGTCAGAACGTGGGACAAATGAACCAAGGTGTGGGCCAGTCCGCTCAGATGCCGCAGGGCATGGGTCAAATGGGCCAGAGCATGGGGCAGATGGGTCAAGCGATGGGGCAGATGAGTCAAATGGGGCAGGGAGGCGGCATCGGCAGTATGAATACGCAAGCTGGGTCGATGGGACCTCAGGGAGGCAACGCTATGGGCGGATTCCCTGGACAACAATCATTCCAACAGGTATGTATATTACCCTTAGTGACAGTAGCCAGATGTGTTATGAATATGAAAATTCGGATCTGGATAATTATGGATTCCGATATGTATTTATTTCGGATTATCCCTTAGTTTCGGATAGCTTCGGTTACAGATATGATATATTTAAAAAAATTAAACGTTAAATACAAATAGATAATAATTAGTTTCTATTTCTGTTATCACTTCCTTCCGTAACATTCTTGGTTATGACCACATAAACTAAATGTGTTTTATTAAATTAATATAGATACGGAACAGGAATGAATGAACGATAATCAATGAACTTATTTGTCTTTTCATATGTATTCAGTCATTCTTATTTATCAAATTTACGTTTGCTAATTATGAAATCGGTGTTTTATTTAGTTAATAAAGATATGGAACAGATATGAATGAACGAGAAACAATGATCGTATTCATTTTTTTTTTCTTTATTTATAAAATAATTTTATAAGTTACATTTATACAGGTCTATTTCCAATTTTCATTAATTATTATATCAATGTGTAAACCAATAATATCTATTTTTTAAATATATTATTATTGATTTTGTATTATTATTATAAAACATTGTTACAGAATATGTTGAGCGGTCGTGCCAGTCAGGAAGCGTACTTAGCACAACAAAGACAGAATGCTCGCCAGCCATATATACAGGTAAAAAATAAATCTACAAATGGACAATTATGATGCATATTATATTATTATGTTAACGTTATGGCCATTTTAAACACGAAATCCCGTAAATGTAAATATTGCCAATTAGTACGTTTTACATAAAAAGCAAAGAAAAATTGTTAAAACAGTATGTCTGTTTATTCCGGAGTAACCCTTGATAGTGTCAGAAAAAAAAACAATAACTAGCCAATCTTTTTTCGCCGACTATTCCTGTTGGACTCTTCCCTTAACTCAAAACCCTTACCTACCCTACCTACCAAAACACAATAATGATAACACTGTTTTTACAAATAACAATATAACTTGTGTAAGTCTTCTTTTTTACATATACTTAAACTTAACTATGGGACTGACGAAGTACCTGATAAAAAGTAGTAACTGTCGCCTATGGACACTTACAACACCAGAGGAGCTCTTCGAACCCTTTTTGAATACTTCAAAAGTTCATTCCACATTTTACACGTCTGTGTCAAAAACGAGCGTGCAAACCGAACTGTGGAGGACCGCCACGAGTGCGGAGTATGTGGATGGAACTTCAAGTACACTTAGTGTGAATGGGAACTTTAACTTCAAAACCATACTTCACCAAGATATTTAAAATTTTTAATCATATAATTTGTTTCTCAGGCACCGAACGTAACAATGAGCGGTATGGGCGGGCCAGCGCCGCCGTACCCCCGCGGCATGCAACCGCAGCAAAACACTCAGTACCAGCAGCAAATTACTCAACAGCGCATGCGACAACAGATGTTAGCCATGCAGCAACAACAACAGGGCCCACTCGTACAGCACCTTCAACGGCAACAACAGTACCAGCCACAGTACTAATTTACGAATGGACAAACCATATAATTTATTTACGATCCTTGCACTCTATAAAAAAATCTCCTCCTGTTGTGAGATTAAACATGCCTCTTAGAAGGCGAAATATACGCTTTATACTAATTAAATAAAATTGCGTACGAACAAAATTATATGTTTTTAAAAGAAAATGTTTAATTTACAGTAATTTCTACTGAAGTTCAGATTATGTACAGTTGTAGACCAATAATGAAACTAAAATGGAATGTTCAAAAAATTTCTTTATTATTTAATAAATAATATACTTAAGACAGTATAGCAAAATAATATGTATTTTACAAAGCGTATTTTAATAGTACCAGAAGTACTTGATGTGTAAGAATATTTGTAACTATGTAAGCCAAATTTAATTTAGATTAATTTTAAACTATTTAATTTTGTAAAATCGTGATGTATCAGATTTTTTTAAAACTTATATGTATTTAGTAAAATTTGACAAATCTGGGTTAAGATTATCATGTGTACATATTGTTACCTATATTATAAGATTTGTGTAGAGAAAATGAGCGTGTTTTAGTTTTCCTTTATCTATCTAGCATCCCCTAATAAATACTTTTTGGTATAATAAATATATTTTATTTTAGCAAATTTACTCAAAAATAAGCTTTTTAAATATATCTCTCCAAGCATCTGAAACCGTATCACAATGAACATGTTCATCCCAGAGCCACAAAAGGCCGCCAGAGCCGCGAAAGGCATCATTTTAAACATTGCTAGTTTGTGCCTAGTTATCGATGGAACTTGAACAATAAGTAGATGTATATAGTGTAAATTGACAAATTACTTTTTATACCAAACACATCGTGTAAAATCGAATATTGGAAAAATTCAGAAAAGTCCTTTAAGTCAAAATCCTTCTACTATTTGCAGCGAAATTACGTCGTCTTATAAAAAAAAAACGCTTTCTGTACTTATAGCCCCACACTAGGATTTTCTCCTGTGTCGTGGGTGCCATGGATACACAAACACCCAGAACAGAATCATTCATATTTCTGTCTGGCCGGGAATCGAACCCGGGACCCACTGCGCGTTAGATCGGTATGGTGACCGCTCGAACACGCGGGTCGTCTCATAAGATCGACAAATAAATTTATTTTTTACCGACTTCCAAAAAGGAGGAGGTTTTCAATTCGTCTGTTTTTTTTTAATGTTTGCAATGGTACCGTATGAGAAGTAAGACGTTGCAGAAGCATAGAATCCGATTGATGCGCAACATAACGGATATCCAGTTGAAGAGATTTATAAACGAACCAAAAATAAATAAGAACTTAGATCAACTAAGTTGGTTATAATACAACTTAAGAAGTACCTTATGTCATAAAAACTAAATTTAAGTACACAATACGATTCTAAAATACAAAAAAATAAGCAGAAACTTTGAAAACACCTTTCGACTGACAACACTAATTTCGTTGTCAATGTCAATATTGTCAATAAAAAAATAAACAAACATGCTTTGTTGAGGTTAACTTTATGTTTATTAATCTTATTTCCTTCAAAATAATAATTATATTTACGAAATATGTTTTATCTGTTAAGAAGTAATCGTCATTTTACTAGGCAAACCTTTATTTATGGTTATAAAAGTATTAGAAGGAAAATAAATAGTATTGGCTTGAACGATATTCCAAAAGTAACAGTAGCTGATATTCGAAAATTATTGAGACAAAAGGGCTTTGCGGTGCAGGACGGGTTTACATCGTTGACTACGAAGTGTACGCTTTGTTCTGGCGAAGAAAAAAATGTTGAAAATAAAGTTTACGTAAACAAAACTACCGGTAAGTTACAAGTACTTACAGTCGAACGCCTTTTCGAAATTTAAATAAGTAAATAATGTGTTGGTAAATGGGTATCCAATACCCATAATTCGGTGATAATTAAAATGTATTTGTATATTTTTTCCTAACATTAGTGAGTGAGTTAAAAAAAATGTGTAAACATTCTGATTGTATTATTCGGCTTAGTGTGGAATTATGTCAAATAAATATTCAATCAATCTATCGATAACCTATATAGATAAAATTTAACGACTTGATTGTTCTCTGTGTTAATTATGCAGATTGGTCCACTGGCTACTGCCGCCCATGGACATCTGTAATCGACTCAACTAACCTCAGAGTCTTACCTGAGGTCAGCCTGATTCCTGAGGACTAAGTTGGTGTGCATCGAATAAGTATATCTTCCTTACCGCACACTTCAGACTATAACACAACTATGCATCAAACTTATTTGATAGTAATAGGTATATTCTTACATTTACAATAATTATAAGGAAAGGAAAAAATATATTTATATCAATTTTCATGAACACTTGGTCATATACTTTTAGGCTACTTTGTATGTCCAAAATGTAATGTCCATGGAGACTGGACAATTCTTGAGAGGTTGATCAAGAGGGCGAGAGTTGAAGCAGCAATGAAAGATTACATAGAGAAGACTCAGCAGCAAATAAACCAATTCCAAAAGGACTGGAAGAAAATTGAAGAAGAAACTACGTCATTAGGAAAATTAAGTGAGAAGGAAGCGTTAGAACTTTTTAGGTTGTTTGAATTTCCTGTGAGTTGTTTTTTTAAATAACGTCCAAAAATATTTTTGTAGAAGAAATATTGCATTCCTTTTTTATTATTTTTCTACATAAGAATTCTAAAAAAATTGTCCTACTAATAAGTAATATCTCAAGTATCTCGTTTTTTTGAACCTGTCATTTTTAACCTTTATTTTATCTGGAAAACTTTCTGTACTCATAGTTCCACCCTAGAATTTTCTCCTGTGTATGTAGATGCCATGCACACATACAAAGATAAATACACAAATACTGAGATCCAGATAAGAAATATACTTTCATGATTTAGATTACAGATTCCTAAACATTTTTTTCTTGTAGAACCCTATTTTTTTCTGATATTGGTGGACCACCTGGCTATATTTATATCACATTTCCATATTTGCAACTTTTATTCACACCTACACAGACCCCAATCGAGTGTCCATGGACCCCAGGGGGTCCACCTGGACCACTTTAGGAATCACTGATTTAGATGTATATCTGGTCATATGATGATATTATTCAACTTCTTATAAATAAAATTATTATTAATAGTACAGCAAAATGGTGTGAGTCCTTCTTCTCTGGCTTTTCGTGTTATTACATAGTTCATTACACTTTCTCCCCTCACTACATTATTTTATTTCAGTATCACCCCGAGGCCACAAAAGTATTATCAGAGGTTAATGTATCATCAGATCGCACAGTATTATTCTTTCCACTAAAGAACTCATTGGACATTACTGTGGGCTATCGTAGAGTGCAGGCGGGCAAGGAGGAAGAGACTGAAACCCATGGGCTCCATACAGCTGGACTGTTCTCATGTAGAGCTCACAAAGTGAGCAAGACTGACCAAGCTATCCTCGTACCAAATATACAAGATGTACTGCATCTGGCTGCTAGCAAAGTGCCTGGTGAGTAGTACTAAAGAATATACTTTATAAGTATCTGATTCATTTAGGGTGTGTCTATTTATTACGTAACCTGATTTTGGCGATATTTCCTCCCTTGATGAGATGTAGTGAGATTTATCTAAAAACAGGGGGTTTTCCTTTCCCAAATTTATCATACTTTAGAATGTTCAAAAGTAGGAATATTTTGATTTTATCCAGTTTTTTTCACAATTATATAATATTAGTATTAGTATAGACTTATAAGCAGTATGTTTTTTACTACTTAGTAACTTTTCTTTTTTCATTTAAAATGCATATTTTCTTTTCTAGGCACCTTAATATGGCTAAGCAATTGTAGCCTGCCACCAATAGTTCTTCCGACTCTAGAGGCCTATCAGAAACTATGTTTGTGGGGTGATTGGGACAATATGCGCTCCGTTGCCGAAAAACTCGGAGAAGACAGATGCCGGTTTGTACGGTAAGATATTCACTTATTACTTTTATAAATATCTTGTCAGCATTTCATGAACTATATGCCAACTTAATACACTCGGCTATTTTCATGTTTCGACTTTGTGATCCGTTAAATTAAACTTCCTAGTACATTTAAAACCACACTTTATTGTTCTTTAAAAACATAGCAAAACAGTTATGTTTTAAAATACCGGTAAAAACGGTACATTAAAGTATAACTGTTTAAGGATACGATTCGTAAAATAAAGTGAAAACTTATAGAGCTTTTAATATTCGGGATGTAGCCTTTCGTTCTCGCAGAAGCGATATGTCTCTTGTTCAATTACTATTATGTTGATACAGACAAATAGATTTTATACTTATAGCCCGATGCCGGCCCGTTCGTGAATTGCTAACCTACGACCCTATCAGTAACAGTTTACTATTTAATTTAGCCTATTTGTTAAGGCTTTAAGTGCGGTTTGGAAAACATTCTACATTGGTAGATTTAGCAGCTTGCTAGAGTATGTTTTAGGCCTCCTGTCCGGTGGTAAGAATAGTCTTAAAAGTTGCAAGATTGCAATCTTATCCCCCCCCCCCACCAAATTTTACAATTCCTCCCTTATATTTGTGACTAGCAAACCGGTGCCCACTTCGTTGGCCATTAAAAAAAATGCTGTATCTGTTTCCATTTATTATTTCTACCCATAAAACCAGATACTAAGTTTCATAGAGATTGCTTCAAAATGGACGAAATTTCATACAAACTTTTAATACCCTATTTAAACCCCTTAAGGGTTGAATTTCTAAAAATCCTTTCTTACAGTAGATAAATTGATTGTTCAGACCGACAGACGGGCTAGTGACGGCGTCGGAGGCAGCGGACGCGAGCCTGTCGCTGAAGGGGCTGGTCTCGGAGGCCAAGCCGGCGGCGCACCGCTCCATCACCACCTTCGCAGCTCTCAGGGACGATGTGTATGCGGAACTCACTAATATCGACAAGGTATTACTATTTTTACCCGACTGCATAAGAAGGAGGGTAATGTTTTTCGAGGGGTATGTATGTTTGATTGTATCAATGTCCATTCTTATGGCCAGTGCTATAGCCCGAACGACTTGACGGATTATGACGTATAACATATCATTAGAATCGTCTCAGTTTGCTTAGTGACATAGGCTATATAATTTGTAAAAATGGCTTCTGGAAATAGAGGACAAAGCGGTGGAGGACGATTTTTTATTATTACGATAATATGGATATCAAATGAAAGCTAGTAAATAGACCTATCTAAAAATTTATATATTGTTATACTTTTACTATTTTGTCAAAATTTCATATAAGCGTTAGGTTAGATCATTATGAAAAAAACACGTTTTGATAATTGTAATGTTTTTAACGATGTTCATAGTTTAAAAGATTGAAATAAGAAACGAGTATAGGTACAGATTTCGGATATCAGAAATAAAAAAATATCCGTAACCTATATAAAACTTTTGATTAATTTCGGATATGTTTCGAGACATGTTTTTTTAGTTTTAGTAAATAAAACATAATTATGATCGATTGAAATAGCAAATGATAACATTGAAACAAAACTAGAATATTACCTATTTGTACTTTATATTGAAAATTTCTTAAAAATATAATACCCATAGCCCCACACTAGGATTTTCTCCTGTGTCGTGGGTGCCATGGACACACAAACATACACAAAGACCCAGAACAGAAATCTAAACTCATCATTCATATTTCTGTCTGGCCGGGTATCGAAGCCGCGATCCATTGCGCGTCAGACCGGTATGGTGACCGCTCGGCCACGCGGGTCGTATCCAAATCCAAAATTCATATCCATAACATCTCTGCAATAAACATAAGATATTTGCATGTCCATTTTCGGCTTGTATTACGAATAAGGATTAGAAAGATCATATATGTAGGTGCGAGGAATAAAGTGGCGACGGTTCCCAGCGTTGACCAAGCTGTTGGGTGGCCACCGGCGCGGCGAGCTCACGGTCATCACGGGGCCAACTGGCTGCGGGAAGACCACCATCTGTGCGGAGATGTCCCTCGATTTGGCTCAGCAGGGAGTGAGTTTACATTGATATAGTTAAATTCAGTTCAGTTGTTTTAATTGTATCAAAACCTCTTTTGTAACAATCTATATTTACAGATGTGAAGTATAGTATGTATTAAGAATACCTTTAGGTATAGCGATGCAGGTCCGTGTCCATCTCTCAGAAATCCTCCGCTGCCCTGTATTTGTTCGACTTTCGTAGTTTTTGTAACATTTCCGACTCCGAATAAAGGCTTAAAATAAACGTTTCTTTTTGTAGATTACATGCAATAGAGGTTTTATTATTTCAATATCAAAACTTCCCAACAGAAACCCTTCCCTTAATGTTTACGTTTTGTTTTTGTAATACCTTGTTTTATTTGAACCTATTTGTGTTATTAAAAAATCAGCAAAGCCTTAAAATTGTTCCTTCATGGATTGTAACATTGACGCGTCTACACTTAGTTTTATTGCAATCGTCATGAAATAAATATATTTTAGGTAAATACACTATGGGGCAGTTTCGAGATCCGCAACTCTCGCTTAGCTCGCACGATGCTGCAGCAGCACGTGGGCGTGCCGCTCGAGCAGCACCTGCAGCAGTTCAACCAGTACGCCGACGACTTCCAGAAGCTGCCGATATACTACCTCGCGTTTCATGGACAGCAGCCCATCAAGATCGTTATGGAGGTGAACATTGTGAAATACTTTTTTGTTATTAACATGAAAACCTAAACTAATTTGTGTTACGCTATATATAGTTATAGACAGTGCCGTAGCGAGGGGGGGGGGCGGAGGGGGGGTCCGCCCCGGGCGGCGAAAACAGATTTGGAGGGCGGCAAAAGCAATATAGTTAGATATTGTCGTTTTTTTTTTGGTCGTCAACTTAGATATTGTCGTTTTTTGTTTTGCAATTCGTTTTTTTGTTA
>DWNE01001103.1:0-23565 GCA_018249875.1 Cecropterus toxeus | reverse complement strand
GTATAGCTTTAGAATTAATTTTATGTTTTTGTTTTCTTGCCTTTATCTCAATACAATTAATCTATTGGTCGAAAGATATTAGATAAGTAGTCACATAATATTTTTAGACTTTGGTTAGCGCTTCTATTCACATTTCTTCAAAAATGTTCCCAGGCAATAGGTTCCAACATTAGATAAACTTTTATCGCGTGGTTATAAAATACTAGATTATGTCTATATAGATACATCATCTGGTATTTTATAACTACACGAAAGTATATCTGATGGTTTTGTTACATAGCTTTTACTTAACTTTGAAGGTCCGCTGGTATTAATAGTAATACCTACAGCGGACCTACAAAGGTAAGTAAACGCAATGAAACCAAATAACACAGTTCAACGAACACAGCCTGAATAAATAATCATTTACACATACATTTGTATACCAGGCAGTCATAGGTGCACGGACGCTCTTCCCATTACGGTGAGTCAGACGGCCACAGACGTCAATGTTTGATTTGTACTGATATCTCGCTACACCACACTGTAAGCGAAGCTAGGTGGGATAGCGTGAATGATATAATAATACACTTGGACTGTTTTGGTCTTTTTACCCCACTGCGTTAGAAGGAAGGTAATATTCGACCGGGGAAATACCACCGCCACACCTATTTCTAGCGTGAAGCAGTTCTTGCTTTTCGTTGGAAGGGTATGGTTGCCGGCTCACTTGTATATAAGGCGTAATAATAATAAAATCTTAGTCCTCAGGAGGAGCAACGCATCTGTGATCGATTTCAGATAGGACCCCTGTTCTATATGAAGTTTTTTACAGATGTACATGGGCAGCAGGTACCACTTACCATCAGGTGGACTGCATGCTCAGTTGCTACTTCCATTTGATAAAAAAATCAAGCGACATGGGCTGTATAATTTAAAAAATGCCGCCTGGAAATAGAGGAGAAAGGGGTTAAGGGACGATTTTTTTTACTATTACGATAATATGGGTATCAAATGAAAGCTAGTATATAGACCTATCTAATTTTATCTTATGATACTTTTACTTGACTATTTTGACAAAAACTCATATAACGTTAAATTAAATATGTATCATTATGAGAAAAAAATCGTTTTAAGCAGTCAGGTTTTTTGTTTTAATGTTTTTAACGATGTTACCAGTTTTAAGTGACAACAAAAGTTATATCTACTACTACACAACGTCCGTAAGGTGCAGCTCGCAATGTATCGGCTCAAAGGGCCGCGCCGTGGTTTGCTTTGTAAACTTTCACAGATGCGCCTCCGGGGTTCCCTAGGGACGATCGATACCAAGCAACTGATGCTTGATAGATGTCAAGTTCTTTATTAGAACTTCAGACAATATAGGTGTAAAGTAAACCTAAACCTTATATGTAGGGGTATATTGAGTTACAAATACAAGTTCAATAAATATAGTTACCGACCCGCGTAGCGGAGCGGTCTGACGCCGGTCTGACGCGCTGAGTAATTCCCGGTTTGATTCCCGGCCAGCCAGACATTTGAATTTTGAATTTAGATGTTTGTTCTGGGTCTCGGTGTTTGTGTATTCGTCTTTGTGTGTTTCCATGGCACCCACAACACAGGAGAAAATTTTTATGTGAGGCTATGAGTGTAGAACGCGTCTTTAATAAAGATTTTGTACATGTTTCATCTCGTCTTCGTCTCTCTTTGTGATCTTCGTGAAGTTTTTTCGACCGCAATTACCGAAATATGTATAGGTGTAACTAAGCGCAGTACGCTCTAAGTCCTTTTTTACAGTTTAATTACTTTCAACCGAAATAAAGGAAAAAAGGATTTAAAAAAATACTAACTTCACTTTTTATCTTCTTGTTTCATAATGACATATACAAATATTTTCCTGGCGACTAACAGAGACTTAAGTTGAACATTTATACAAATTTGGATTGAGCTACCCATTTATATAACGTAGCAAAGTATGCTCTAAGTCACCGTTAAAAATTTAAAGTCTAATTCGATCTGAAAAAAGGAAAAGAAGAAAAAGAATTAAAAAGAACTAGCAACCTCACTTAATTTTTTTATTTTTTATAATGACAGCTCAAAATGATTTTCTTTGCAACTACCAAAGTCTTAAGTTGTATATTTATACATATAGGGCTTAAGCTAACTATACATAATTCTAACTTTATGTTCGCCGATAATGTAGTCAGCATTATTGCAGAACACGGCAAGTGTGGTGGCCATTTCGCGCATTCGGACATGACAAGTGGCATCATTTGTTAGAGCGGCGCGGCACAACACCCCTTATTTGTTACTGTCCAGACACTACTTTTGAATTTCAGAGCTATTTTGGTATAGCACTTGTGAATAAGTTATTTTATGTTTTTTTATCACATTGAAATAGCAAACGAACACGCAAGCATCCTAAAGTACCGCCGTAAGCATATTCATATAGAGCAAGTTCTATCTCAATTCTACAAATACCTTTCTGATAATCGCCTCATATAAGGTGACCCGGTGATAACACCCTTCTACTGAACTGCTTCACTCTACCAACCGGTGCCAAATCGGACGAACTTCATTGGTTCTACTGGTTGGTGGAAGTGTAAGAAAAAATATTGTAACTGTCAATTTGTAGGTGCATACAAGCCCGTACAAAATACAGACATTTCTTTTCATCCATCAACCATCCTTTGGTGGTAGAACCAGTACTGATTTAGTGGAGAGACTATACATATTTCTAGTCTGAAGCTGTTCTCCGTATTGAGGGAAAAAAGTAGATGCCGTCTCTCTTAGAACAACCTTCCAAAGTTTCAGCACAATTTGATCAAGGGTATCGGAACGCATAGAATACCTGTATTCATTTAAATTCATAATTCTTTTTTATCGCATTGAAGTAACAAACGAGCATGCAGTCCGCGTTATGGTAAGTAGCAACTGCTGCCCATGGACATCTGTAAGCAACTTCATATAGAACAGGGGTTCTATCTGAAGTCGATCACAGATACGTTGCTGCTCTCGAGGACTAAGATCCTCGCCGCATATATGTGAGTCGACAACCTCACCCTTTCACTAAAACGCAAAAACTGCTTCACACTAGAAATGGGTCTGACGGTGGTATCACCCCAGTCGAACTACACTGATTCTACTACCTGGCTGGTGGTAGAATATATATTTGTATTACGTGTAGCGTTACGCTATCGTAATAAAACTTATTCATTTCTATCCTTTCACTGAAAATGAATGAAAAACCCATAGCCATCACAGTAACAGCCCTAGCGCGCTGATCTCAATTTAAACCGGGAAATAGCACGGGGAGTGCAATCAGCGGATCATAGTGCACGGTGTATCGATTTAAAAAGCAGCCCCCGACAGGGAGGCGTATTGCGTACGTAGCCAGGCTCTGATTGATCAATAGTCATCATCATAATGAACGCACACATAGATGCGTGCAATCAAACGCATCACTACATAGGTAATGTGCGTGACGGAGGTCGATGACACAAACAGGACGGGATAGTTTCACGTTACCAATTAATATGTGATTATGTTTGTTAGTGTAATTAGGAACGTTTTCGGACATCTATAGTTTAAAAAAAAATGTTAGTCTCCTACACCGCTCTGTTGCAGTACAAAATAAACAAAAAAAATACTTCTACAAAATTTCTTTTTTGAAGTGGTGGAAGGGTGTGGTTGCCGGCTAACTTGTATTTGAGGCGGACATTAGGAGTCGATCACAGGTGAGTTGCTACCCTCGAGGACCCTAGTCCTCGAGGGTAGCAACGCACCTGTGATCGACTTCAGATAGAACCCCTGTTCTGTATGAATTTTCTTACAGATTTCCATGGGCAGCAGTGACTACTTACCATTAGATGGACTGCATGCGCGTTTGCTGCTACTGCGTTTATTTTTTGTGTATGTCAAGTGTGTCAGAGTCTTACATTAGGTTAGCCACACAGGCGTTGCTACTCCTGAGAACTACGTTGGAATGCTCTTTTACTTTCTTTTTTTTTCTCAATATCGAGTGGGAAACCTTCAAAAGGTACCCAACGCCGTGGGAGTGACGCCAGGTTATGTGGGTATTTTACCCCCGGTGGCCGTCCTCGGCGCTATGAAAAGGAATCCAGAATCTCAAAGGAACGCAACCGGATTCTTCTGAACGCGTTGCCCCATCGGGCTCCACCCAAATGAGCAGCTGGGCCCACCGCTCCGTCTGGTCCTACCCGGGGTAAGCTGGAATGCTCTAATAAATGCCCTTACTACACCGTTCAAACCAGAACACAGCAAGGCGTATTTGCTCTCATTCGACGAGAAGAGGTGTGGCGAGGGTTGAACTGTAGTTAAGTACAAGAAGTTCTAACACCTTTTAATTAACTTTATTGTTGACCTCTCAAAAGTCTTATCATTTCATTAAATCCGCGTCAACTTCAGTTTCGATATTTCTAACATTAGTCCTCTAGATAATTTAATAAAATATAGTTATTCGTTTTTGTATCGTTGATATGTATAGAAAGGAAATACTGCAGGTAATGCAAACAACCCTTAATAGCCGCGGTTACACCCAAATAGCATCAGTACGATACAGCCAGGTCATTGACTCGGCTCGGACAAGCGCCAAGCTCATTTGCCTAATGATCTTGTACATAACCAAGTTTAAACTTATTGCCTATTGCTTTTTCCTGAAGCCAATCGACGGATAATTAAAGGGGAAACGTTTGAACGTCACTAATTAATCATGGATCTACCTACTAGTTGCTGCTGGTTCCCTATACGTAGCATGAAGTAGACCGCATACGTCCCAGTTGTGTATCCAGGACTCTTCGACAGGAGTGGGAATTACGCATGTTTTTATAATATAAGTAGCAAACGAACATAGAAAGTGCCTTATGCTAAGTCGAAACGTAATGTAACCCGAAATAGGATAAAATAGCCAAACCCCACGAAAAAATTGTGCTAAAAGTGGTTGCTACCACGCATGGTACCACCACGAATGGTAAGCAATTTCATGAAGAACAGGGGTTCTATCTGAAGTCGATCACAGATGCGTTGCTACTGCGAGGACAAAGATGGTCACTTCATATAAGTAGGCAACCACACCCTTGCAACAATGCCCAAAAACTGTTATACACTAGAAATAAGCGATGGTATCTTTCCCGTCGAACATTAGTTCTATCACCTGGAGGCCTGATAAGATCAAAATTTTCTAACTGCGGGAGTCCCTAACTTTTGGAAGTGAAACTTCTTTGGAATCATTTTTAATTGAAACTCTATGAAAGGAAATGTGTTACGAAAGCGATAGGCGCTACAAATAAATGGTGCTGTACTCCTGTACTCTGAACGGGGGATACCCTTTTCACACAGTAATGAATTAACTTTGTAGCTTGTATAAAAAAATAATTAAGTGTCACTTCTATCGCGTGTGAAATGCACACAGATTTTTTTTTTTTCATTTTTGGCCAAAGAGTATTTAGTGTAAGCCATTTTTTTGTGACGAGGGGGAAACCTTCAAAAGGTACCCGACGCCGTGGGAGCAACGCCGGGTTATGTGGGATTCTTACCGCACTACCGCTCTGGTCCCGGAACTACAGGGACATCTAGTGTAGCCTAGTAATTACAAATAGTCTCGAATCATGTCTGGCTTTCAAATTTAAAAAAATGCCGTATTCATCGATTCACAGAAGTACGATGCCCCTTTTTGCCAGGAGTTAAAAAAGTATGTTCCTGCATAAAATAAGCCCTCTCGCCTTTCACTTCGATTCGGAATGGAGCTTGAAAACAGACACTTTGAGTGCATTAGTAGTACTATTTTTTTTTCCATACTCTAAATTAATAAATAAAGCAAACACGCCACTTGGTCGAACCAAATTTTTATTATGACAAATAATAAAAGTATTAGGCACAAACTATGACTAAACATATACCGATAGAAAATTAGTGGATTTTCCTTTACAGTCACCGGATTTTCCGCTGGGAAAACTACTAATGAATAAACACACTTATCAGAAACTTTGTAACAGAAATGACAGAATAACAGTAATTTTATTTTATGAAATTTAGAAATTAGAAATAAAGAAACATAAAATAATATAGCAGAAAATATATACCAACAGGTATTTGTTCCATAGTTAGAATATTAATAAAAATTGAATTCATTTTTCATAATTTCCTGACCATTCTAATAATAATTTTCAAACATTTCCCACATCTTTTAAATAATTTTTATTACATCTATATAATAAAACAAAAAAGCAAAAGGTACTACAATAAAATCCCACAATTTGTTAACTTACAACTTTAATATTTATAATATTAAGTTACTATATTTTAATGAAAATTATTAAATTATCATCTGCTTAACAACATAAATTACCCTATCTACGAGTACATCTTGTATGTCCCATATTTTAGCTGTTTTTGCTTACTTTTCGATGACAGATAAACATAAAAAAATTGTGTACTGTGGCCTTAACCTAATTGGGTGGGGTTTTCAACCATTAAACGCGAATGGCAAGGTCGTTTAAAAATATTTATTTCCCTAGATGGTATCAATTTAACACCGCGTGGGTCCCCTACGCTTTAGCGAGTGATTTATGCGTTTACACGTGTACAGGTGCCCCTGGTGTCCACTACTTGAATATTCTCTTCCGTGTAACGAATTAGAGGGAAAACCGGAACCTTGACTTAATGGCTTTACACGGAAGCAAAAAATACTTAAAGCATTACACGTAAAATTTTATGCAAATAGATAATTGTTGTGTTCGACCGTGCTGTCATAATTACTTAACCTTGCTAAGCCCCTAAGCAAATCAGTCAAATCAGTCAGCCATATGCTGACTGATTTGAAGTGTGTGAAAAAATAACCGCATAATATAAGACATTCCAACTCTTGGACTAATCAAAGCCCGGGGCCACAAAACATTTGCTTAAAGCTTCCATCACTTAGAGCAAGAATTAGCATTGAGCGTTATAAGAATGTGAACTTATCATCGCACCCTCACAGGGGTTAGGTCCACTTCCAGAATAAGAGGTTTAGGACATAGTCCACTGCGCCTGCCAAGTGCGAATTAGTAGACTTTACACCTTTGAAAACATTTGTTTTAATAGAGAACTCTCAAGTGTGTAGGTTTTCTCACTGTGTTTTCCTTAACTATAAAGCAGCGACAAATTAATTTTAATACAACCTTCACTTATAAGGTCTAGTTTCAGGTATTAAGCTATCACTCTGTCAGAGAGTAAGTAATAGTAAATATTTCTATATTTTTTTTATATTTTCTGTCTGTCCATCATCTTTCTGTGTGTTTAAAATTGCATCAAATCAAAACCACTGAATTGACTAGTACTCTAACTAAATTTATAACGTTTTAAACGTACATTACCATTTTAAACGCAGGGCAACTGCGTTTAAAATGCGTTTCTTGACTATGCTTATGAATGTATTTTATATTGCTACTACAACCAGTTCAATATAAAATACATTCATAAGCATAGTCAAGAACATAAAAATTATACAAAACCAGGGAGCTGACCTACCAATTTCCTTAACATCAATTACGATGTTCCACTTACTAACACATCATTACCTTGCCTCAAACAAGTCATTACCCTGGTATAATGGAAATGCCATACCGACTATAGAATTGATAAAAGAGGCTTATACCACGAAGTTCATACGAGTTCAGTCACATTTGAGTGGCTGGCCGAGCTATTTCCTTCAATGTGGATGGTGACATTCTTATGGGGAGAAAGGGTGGTAAGTGGTCACCCCTACTTACAAACAAGTTATTTATTTATGATGCCATTGGATAAATCAAACGCCCACATGTGTATATTTATTTTATAAGTTGGTACAAACTAAATTTCCTTACAGTTGAATCAGTGACGGCTCATAAAATTCGACTAAGACAGAGGTAGCAAAGAAGCATGCAGTCCATGGGATGGTAAATGATTCCTGCCACTCATGGATGCTTGCCTGCTTCGATGTAGATCTTACAATCTGATCACCCTTTTATTAAACAAGCTACATACATACATAATCTGTCTTACCATGTAATGGATAACCCGAAGTACGCAGATGTTTTGTATCTATTGCATTGAATCTAGTCGGCTTTTAACCGAATTCCCAAAGGAAAGAGGTTTTCTATTCGTCACGTATTTAACACGCCCCAACCTTAAATATAACTCGTAGAAAATGAAGCTTGCGAATTTCGAAGAGTTAACCAATTTTCATATTACGTTACCTTATTTATGTTGCATGTGCTAATAAAACCCCAAAAACACAGGTTTACGACAAATAGTACTAATTTAGTGATTGGAAAATCAGCCTCTCGAGCTGGGAGCCGGAGGTTCAAAGCCCAGACAATCCCCGGTGATTGCTATGGCGAAATGTAAATAATATCAATAACGCTTTTGACACTCATACTGTAAGTGTTGCCATGGTTGTCGTAGAGGCATATAACAACAAATACACAAACACGAGAGATATTGGCTTGACCGGAGTTCGAACCCGAAACCCACTGAATCTCACAACAGTACGGTGATCGCTCTACGTTCGTTTTAATCATGAATAGATACTAGACACACTAGACGCACTAGACGCTTTCTACACTCATAGCCCCACACTAGGATTTTCTCCTGCGTCGTGGGTGCCATGGACACACAAATATGAATACACAAACACCCAGACCCAGAACAGAAATCTAAACTCATCATTCAGATGCCTGTCTGGCCGGGAATCGAACCCGGGACCTATTGCGCGTTAGATCGGTATGGTAACCGCTCGGCCACGCGGGTCGTCTATATAAAATCGCTCTTACTTTGCTTATAACATAACCTAATTAGTTCTAAAGGGTCCCTATAGTTACCCTAGCCATGTTCAAAATTCCCCTAGTGGCGACCAATGCGGACTTGTTGGGGTTGTAGAGGCCCTGACCTCAATTCGACCCGCGACCCATGCACCTATTAGAACACCATGAAACGGGAATAATGCAATTAGGCATAAACATAGCCCTACAACATTAAACTTGTGGAAATATTACAACTTTAGATACACTTAAAGTAGAAAATGAGAAAGCTGATAGAAAAATTCGCTATCCGATGGTAAGTTTTCATTTCCGCTTGTGGTAGTACATCCATATCCCAGAACATTACTGTTTTTTTAACATATTAAGTATCGTTTAATTTAGTTGAAAAAAAGAGGGAAATGCGACGACAATATTTTATTCACAACAATATGCATATAAAGTAAAAGGTAATAAATAGACCATTACAAAAATAAGTGTTCAGTAATGTTACAATTACAACTTGGACGCATACTCCTGAAAGCGTTAAATTAATTATTACAGAAATAAATAAAACTAAACACAAATTATATATATTTCAGTTAACATATACATGTAATTTCTATTATGTTAATATATTTCACGATTGTAGTACTTTACAGTTTAAGCACTTTGTGTAAGAAAAGAACATAGCCAGAGTAGGTAATAAGGCACCTAACTGCACTGCGTAATTGTTCTTATTATTATAAATTATTCAATAGAACAGATGAAAGACAGAAGGCAAGAAAACTGCTGCCATTAAAGAACAGAGTAAAATATAAATGCGAAATGCGAATGTCACAATTATTTTGCAGCACAGCTTTCATTCACGACAAAACATTTTTAATCCCCTTTTGTGGAACCCCAAGTACCTTCCAGCTTGCAGTGCGCACTTATGTAATGTACATTTTGTACATATTGACTTTTGTTTAAAATTATTTTGATTGTAGGCGTAATTCGCATCTGGACATTTCAATTAATTGTGTTTAAGTTGTAAATGTAAAATTGCTACCCACATTGTTACGTGCCAAATTATATGTTTTAAGAGCCAAGAACAAAATTATTCAAATAACTTTTTAAACATAAGTTATCCTTAAATGAAATTTACTCGTATGTGTATGTCTGTGATTTTAAGATTCTGATGATGATTCCATTTTCTATACGCTTGTAAAAATAGAGACCCATTTTATTTTTCTTGCAGTTGAAGACTTCCCGGAAAATAAACTACAAAGCGACACAGGATTCGGAAATGGAAATATAGCATTTTGACATAAAAAATTAAAAAAATACTGTGCAAGCGGATTAAGTCGCACGTCATATCACTTTAAGTAAAGTTGAAACAGAATATAACATACCGTTTCCAGTATATATAAATCTAAACCACCTCCGGCGGTTTCTAATGCCCTGGTAGCGAGGGTGCGCTATGGGGGTGCATGACCTAGTTTCGACAAGGGTGCTCCTCCGAGGGCCTACCATCGATCCAAGGGGCACACGCTACACCATGGTTCGTAACGGTGTTTGATTTAGAGGGGTTTCGCATAACATAGAAATGGACCAGAAATTATCTCTGTATTATACTAGTACCTACTGCAAAATTGCTTTTTTTGTTTTTATTAATTAGCTTAACTACATTGATAAGGTTAGACTTCAAATGTAAATGTATAAATAATACAAAAATATTATATATTTTGTAGTTTCACTCTACCTTTATTAAAATATTTTTAATAAATAATATGCAAACAATTTATTTTCAAATAAAAATATTTCTGGGTCAGTTACGAATAGCTATGAAAGCGTTGAAAAGCTTATGTAAGCTTTTTATTCATTTAACCTAATACATATTAAAAAATCGTCGTAATTTAAATGATGTCTTTGAAAACATTAATTGAGTTTATTTAGTAAAATAAATATTTAAATTTTAATTGATTAGTAGGTACAACCCTACACTATACGTCAAATTCAATCGGTAGTTTAATATTACTCGTTCTACATTCACAACCTGCCTATTTAAATTCCCCAATCGTGTCACGCAAAGAGTAAGTGTCAAAACGAAAAAAAACACGAAAAACAAATGTAATTCAATGTATTTTTAATCTTGTAACATGTCAAATACATATTGTCATATCAGCAGGTTATTCAGCAGTATAAACAAGACTTGTACGTACGTATTCGATTAAATTTTTATTTAGTCAAATGTAAAGCAAAATACTAGATTTTAATGCAGATGTAAAAAAGAGTTAATAAAAAATATATATAATACAAAAAAGGATAAACCCGCTAAGTTTTTGCCAAATCTTATCAGTTGAGGTCGTGTTCCGACTCGGTAAGTGTAAGAATAAGAAACAATACTGTAACTGTCAATTTTTAAGTGTCCCCCTAGGCCTTTACACAATGGGGTTGCAATAGTGGGGGCTCGGGACGTCCAGCCAGGCGACCCCGGGAAGGACGGAAGTATGTGTTCGCATACCGCCGTAAAGACCAGACGGTGCTGTGAGCCCAGCCGCTTGGAGCCCGATGGGGCAACGCGCTCAGAGGACTCCGGCTGCGTTCTTTTGAGATCCCGGAGTCCTCGCAGCGCTGAGGACGGCCACCAGGGGGGTTTTAGTGTGGTAAAAATCCCACATAACCTAGCGTCGCTCCTACGGCGTCGGGTACCTTTCGAACATTTCCCCCTCAATAACAAAAAAGGCCTCTATATAATAAAGACGTTTCATTTCATTTCATCTATCATAATTATTTATTTTGCAACAATTTCCTATTTAACTAAATATATGTTTTGTACAATAATGCTCAATAAATTAGTAATCGTTATTCACCAAGAATTGTTGCAAAATAATATGTTACGAGTACTTAGGTACAAAGGTATCCAATGTATTTAGTTCAGTGTTTCGAAATTCACAACTCATAAATAAGTAGTCATTAAAAGTACTTATAAATAAGTCCCCATTAATTAGTTGCCTTAAAATACAGTTATGATTCTAACAAATGAAAGAAATTTAAATAACGATGAGATTCAACGTGTAACATGCCATTCAACACACCGGTTTTATTGTTTTCCAATACGAAATATTAATTTGGGTCAGTTGATTCACCAAACTGGACTTTAAAATTCCCGCAAAAGAGCTTAATACGAGTTCGTATGTTATTGTGTGGATTGGAAAGGGCTGGTCCAATTTGTCCTTTGTTCTCGGCACTTCTCAGCACGTAAACACACCACTGTGTTATTAGTATGTAGGCACATAATTACAAAAGCAGGTGGGCAAGCGAAGTCAAAGGACTTTTGCAATGTTGCGAAACGAGTCGAGTATGTAGGTGCGTTCTCCTTATTGTTGCCAATGTCAGTTCATGGCAAATTATATTCGTCGTAACATCAATCGAAGTAACTTCATACCGCATTTTATAATGCTTTGCTTTCAATTTAATTGTTAACCCAGAGATTATTGACCAAATTGCTACAGACAACATCGCCATGGAATTTATATAAGTTTTTAGGTAAATTATTTTTGTGTTATCTTTGTCGCCATAAAAATAGATAATTAGTTAATTTTGTCAATAGGTTCATACTAGGTCAAACATTCTCCTGAAATGACAGGTTCAAATTCCGTTTCGGTAGATTAAAGAAAAAACGGATCGATAATAATTACAGAGTCGGAGAGTAAATAAGTAAAAATAACTTTATTTAATTTATTGATATTCTTTTGGAGTTCTTAAAAATGATTGAAATTATTCAATACTTCAGGATTCATACCACTTAATGTACCTTATAAAAATAGTAAATAAAAGTAGGGCACAATATATGTATTAACAAAGTTTAGAAAAAAACGTACCGCCCTTTATTAGTTACGTACCTACAGAAAAGGCTGCGGATGAATGGAACAAAATACTTATGTTACAAAATACTTAAATTAAGAATGAAGATCATTCTGTCGCTTAAAGTCGCAGCTTCAATAGAGCTAGTTACGCACTATTCACATAAAAGTAGCAAAAGTTGTGTCATCAGATTTCGAGGTACCTTATACCACGCGCACCCACACCTGGTTTAAAACCATTCAATCTCAAGACAGCTGGCCATCCTTATTATCCTAGACCATCACCTTAAAGATTCCGGCTGAGAAGGGACAACAAAGCTTTATAAAATGCTCGCGTCAGCTGCACTACCATCTTGCGCCATAAAAAATAGGCCAATGATGGCGAAAAAAAGGTAAAGAAATGCTAAAGATGGCGGCAGGTGCGCCGTCAGCTGCGCACGCACCTTGGTATTAATTGCGCTGCGCCCGCGCCGGCCGTTTGTTTACCAACGGATGGGTGAAGCGCCGACCGCTACATCGACCTGCGCTCCTAGTGCTTTGTTCGTCGAACGAGATAATTTAATATTAAGCGTACGACAATGGTCGTGGCAATTTATTTTCTAATCTGATATAATAAAAGGTAGCACGTAATCTGCGTATCTGCCACGTTTATACTACGACTTCTGTGATCTTTGCTATAGATGATACGCTTTTATAAAATAAAACTTATTAAAACAGTTATCTTACAGAAGAAAATAGACACTTTGGTTAATACGATCTTCATCTTAGTCCATTAGGTATTGTAGCATTATTGCAAAAATAACAATTACAGTTATTAAACATTTGTTTTGCAAAAATGTGCAAGGGGCCGATACAGGAAACTTTAATTTAATTTATATGTCTGGATGTGTTCCTAATTACACGAGTAAATATATTTAAAAAATGACAATGCCGAAGTAATCGTATTATAATTTATGAATACCAGATGAGAATGTTATTGGACTATAATGAAAGCAAAAATTTTATGTTACAATCGTCGCAGACAGGTGTTTTATAAACATTATTGCAATAATAATTTCAGTTTGTACCTACGTATATAACATACTGAGTATAATAAAATAGAACCCCATTCCACAAAAGCGTTAAAATGGTCAAACTTCTATCTTAAATGGTCGAAGACAGATTTTTTAAATATACGAATTCAGCATTTATTAATTTAAATGCGAACTCGCTTCAGAGTCAAATCAAAAAGCCGCTTAAAATGTACCTATCGACCTAATTAGTACTTCTATTAAATTATACCGCGGATTAAAGTAAAAACATCATTAATATTATCATATTGAATACATGCATGCAATGCATGATCTTTCTAAATTTCTATTCATATTTGTTCGTTTCTAAATTGCGCAA
Source organism: Cecropterus toxeus (assembly GCA_018249875.1). Lineage (NCBI taxonomy): Eukaryota > Metazoa > Arthropoda > Insecta > Lepidoptera > Hesperiidae > Cecropterus > Cecropterus toxeus. Next base: position 9,581 of record DWNE01001103.1, on the reverse strand, counting down.
GGAGGATATTGCGTAGTTTCAAATTTATCGGGGTACAGTACAGCTACTTATCTACCCATTTATTCCCTACTGACCCAATTAGACCCCAACACACCTTTACCTACGCACAAAAAGTGCCTATCACAGTAATGTACAGAATAATAAAAAGGAGTAATAAATGCCAAAAATGTTTTATTTAAAATACATTCCTTATTTCCAGTATTTTAACAACAAAATATTCAGACGTAATAATAGACGTCAGCACTTAGCGAATTTTAGCAAATTTTACCATAATTTACAGCCAAATTTCGTGGCCTTAGAAGAACGAAAATCCCTCGAATCAATTATTTCATGGCTTTCGAGCAATCGTATGAATTTTACATTTTACGAATGCTCTCCTTTTTCTTCCTTCCTTTGTGTCAACTATGAGTTCCCCTTGACTGACACAGTATTGCACCCCATGCTTCCCACATTTCAGTCACAATTATTTCTTGCGAGTTGCGACCATGGGACCTCTTTTTGCAAGTCCCCGTGATGTGTTTTGAGTGTTTAATTATGCAACGGAAAAGCAATGTTAAAAACGAAAAAAACTTTATGAAAGGGTGATATGTCGTTCATATATTATACACACAACCAAACCGTATAGTACTTACCATATTTCTCGGTCCTAGGATTAGTTATTTTTTTTTATGATTAGGTATTTTTTCGATATATTATTATTTAATTTATTATTAGTTAATTTTATTGGCGCTTTTATACTAAGCGATATACCGTCATCGCTATTCATTTACACATAGATACCATACTATTTTAAATTGTTACAGTACAGATGTTTTGGAATTATGACATTGCTTGTCATTACTTATTTATACAATAATTACCCAGGAAGCATTATTTTCTAGCGTAAATAGTTTAACGGTACAGGCGTCAACATTGAGCGATAAATGTATTCATTCTTATAAGGCCACTAAATTTCGCTATTAGGTAATTGTAAAGAAATTTGTGACAATTCACACATCCCTTGGCGCTGCAAGTGTCAATGCAATGCCAAGCGAATGATTTGTAGTCCTCAGCATATATTTTATTTATATCTAACTTGTACGTTGTACCTTAGTCTATTCAGATACGCATTATCCAGAAGACTCTTAGCCAGAAGTCTTGCGTACTATATGTTTTAGAAATAATCGAATCTATATTAATAAACGATACATATAAAATAATTATTAAAATTCTGACGCCAGATTATTTTGTACCATATTCTGAATACACAGACTAGCGTGGCCCAGTTTTCGGTGTCTTCTTGCCATCTGCAATCAAGGACAGCTGTGGCAGTCAACGACACGCCGTCTCGGAGACCTCCGGCGACGCCGACCAGCTGCTGAGAAGGTCGGCTCGATGGCGTGAACTGTACCGCACTGACGCACATAAAGGATGCTGACAAATCAGAACCAGTTTCATGCAAATTAAGGTCACCTACTCGCACAGGAGATTCATAATATTCGTTTACATGTTTCTTTGCTTCTGTAGCTTTTATTAGGTTGTAGCATTCAGACCACCGGCTTTAATATATCGTAATATTGAATTTTCTATAAATTTTATTCGTAATTCATGTGATCTGGGTTCATAATTCTTGGGTTCAGCTTGCCACAGCAGTCACCAAACTGGTCGGAAACGTAAAAGATTCCCCATTCAGAGTTCTATATTCTATTCGGATTGCATTGAGATGGCATTTAAGATACCGTTCATCCCAGTTGCAAGATAATTATAGAACAAAAAATTAAATTATTTCTTAAAGAAATATAGCACGCAAGATACGAACGACAACTTGTCATAAATAAACACGACAGTTTAAGGTGAATCAATAGATAAAATGAGCACTGGCGCTAAAAGCTATACAACTTAAACAACTAGACGACGCAGTAGATACATAGATTACGGATCACACCTTTCGTAGCACCAGCGGCCATTACGGCCCAGGTGTTTCTTTATCGTTAAGTAAACGAGTGGCCGACCTGACCCACCCGACTAAGCGCACGTGTTGTAGCATCTGCCGCTATAATCGCGTTTACCTGTGCATAGAACTCCTCGAGCATTTGACCGCCTGGTACTTTTTTCGAGAATCCATATGTAAAAAAAAGTAAAAAAACCACATTCCTACTATCGAATGACCATCTGTCTAATTGTAACTCGTTAAGTCTCTATCATGCAAATGCCACCCATAAATAGATTTTGAATTATCATGTTTTAAAAACCTGTACTCTGAAGTATTTGCATCTATAGAAAGAATTGAGGTTGTACGTGTGTTTTATTAAGTAGGAAGTACGTCAATGTAATTTATCATATAATATACTACAACTACAGACATGTTATTTAACTTCGTATAATTTAATACCAAATGAAAAACATCAAAGTTTTCTTCCTGGACCCTTCATAATAATCTATGTGTTTCACCATAGACCAATTTAATGCACCAACCGATAAATTAAAGTAATTTAAACTCATTGGGTTCTTTCTATCAATCTTTATTATATCCCAAATAAAAGTATAGTCAGTCGGTATGTACGTATATATTATCTAAAAATAATAACTTTCATATTCATAATGACCCTATTCCAAAATACAAAAATAAGCAACAATTTTATACGATTAAAGATTGGAATTCACGTAAAATATCTTAAAATACATAGTATCGAGACATGTTAGTCAGGGAATATGTTTGGGATCAATGAAGTAGAATATAACATAAAAATTTAAATACTTTATACAAAAATCAAGTAGAGTTCAGCCACTCTCGATCTTACTATAAAAAGAAATGCCTAAACAATTAAATTAATATTAGAAACATAAATAGTATGTTAAATTATTCTTACATATAATCTCATTCTTTTCCAAATACTATGGCAAAATATTTTTATGCAATGATAGTCTTTATTAGGTTTGAAATCCATTTTAATGATTAAATTACTATCACATTATGTTAATACAATAAAGTAAGCAAAAATAAAATAATTTAAACATGGTTTCCTTGACAACAGATGACATTTTTGTACATTTGAGCAAGTAACTAAAAACATGCAATACAAAGAAATAATTTAAAAGTAATTTTTATGACACTATGTAAAAATTATACAGGAATTTAGACTACACATATGGTGTACTACATCAGTCCTTTTGAAACTTCTGCAGAAATTCATCTATGTATTATATTTTTTTACTTTAAAGGAACTATACAAACTATTTATAGTATGTAATGTCTTAACTCCATCTACTAACAATAATATTACTATATATTTATAACATAGTATATTTAGTAAGTTCATTCACAAATTTTACTATATAAAACCAACACTATATTGCTATATATCTTACCCAATATAAACACAACATACACAAATCAAAAATATTAAGACATATGAGTTAAACGTAATATAGTAAATAAATATGATGCGGTACAATATATACTTTAGCTAGGGATTCCACTTTTTAATATGTTACGGTTACTCACGATATGCGGTTTTTTGAATTTCTTAGATATTTCGACCCAGTTACATGGGAAAAAGTCATTCTAAAAACCGCGTATCGTAACATATTAAAATGTATAAATTCCGCGATAATATTAATCTAAAATCATATAAGGATTCCACTTATGAAATGAAAATCATAGTCATAATAAAGCTATAGATATAGACCAAAACATTGAAACTAAATTATCCGCAACTCTACTGCAGTCTAACCCATAAGATATACCTTGAATAGTAAGAATGGAGTGTAGATTAGGAAAGTTCTATTCAAGGTTATCTTTTTCCACAAACCACCAAACCACATAAAGCAGTTGAGTGGTAAACATACGTTCCATTCGTATTTAGTGGGAAGACATGCACATCAATGACATATAAAATGGATAAAGACAAATAAAAACTAATGACTCGAGCTTGTCGCTATGAACCAAGTAGTATGAAGTACGTATAAGAAAAGGTACTGTAATGTACGACACGAGCAAATAAACAATGAAATAAAATTACAAATATTATGACTAATCATAGCTTTGCGTTTGAATATTTGAAAATTAACGCTTGCATGCATACCACTGCATGAAATCGAATGCAAGGATGACATCGAATAAGATAGCAACATAAATGCTTTCATCTAATAATCGCCCACCTCTCGCCCTACGAGACTACTACTCCTAATAATAAATTTTATAAATGATTGAACTCTTTGTGGTTCATTAGTAAAATGCTTTGCAAAAAAGGATATTATAATTTATTACGTAAACTATAAAAACGTGTGCCTGAAATAGCTCCAGCTCTACTTGCTCCATTACCTTTTGTTATTTATTTATAAAAACCTACGTCATAAAATTAATACACTGATCACCAAGTAAATAAAAATTGGTTTTGGTACTCAGATATATTAAAAAAAACGGGTTGTGGTAATCTAATACTGGTCAACTCAAGTAACCACATGGTTTAAATTCCCCATAACAAATAATCATTACATATATTAAAAACGAATATCTGTACGTAGCATATTTTTACAAAAACAAAATAATTTGGAGTGTATAACTTTGTATAACTTTTTTTTTTATCTGCGAGTTTGAAATTGTATGAAACCAAAACATCTGAATTAAGTTTAATTGGCTTGATAATATATTTTCTTTAAACGACTGAAACTGCAGGTTTGCAATAAATTAAATCTGCAATGGAACATTGATAGAACTCTCGCTGTATGAGACGCGAAATTCAAATCGGCAAAGCTACGATGATCATAATATGTGCATGGTTTAGACAAGCTCCTAAAATTTAGTACACCAAAAGTATATCAGTACAGATATAATAATTTCAGCAAAAACTTAAAAGTACAAATATATTTACAAAATGTACATCACATTTGTCAGCCAACAGGGAAACAATATTGTGGATAGTTTTTAAAGTGTCTAGCAAGTTTTAGATTTTTGGCTATTAACAATAATTTTCAGTGCTACTGAATTCTGAATTGTAAGGGTGTGATAAAGACAACACACGCACACAAACAAAGCTTTGTAACTTTGTTCCCAGAGGGTGCAATGTGTCTGTGAGCATCCCCAGGTAAGTCTATAACCCTATCTGGAGTTGATTTATTGACCATTACTAAGGCGTGATTTCATTTCCAACTTTAAATTCATGAAAATAAAATGTTCAAAATTGCAATCACTAGTGTTAATATATTAGACAATACAACACAGAAAACCGTGTAATGAAATCGCATGTCTATATTTAACACATTAATCTTGTCAGTTCAAAACTATTTATGGCATAGTTATATAACTAGTGTATATAAACGAGAAGGAAGGTCATAAATATCTCGAGCTATGTACTACAATCGACCAGAAAGATAAGTCTCTTTTATTTCAGACCGAATAGTTAACTAGTATTAAAAGTTTAATTATTCGCAAATACAAACAATGGATATCTGTTATTACGAAACTTGGATGGCAAAGTGTTTTATGTGGAAACAATTATTGTTATTAAAAATATATAATACAACACATGTAATATTCAAAACATTCTTTTATTAGGTGTCCACATAAAAAAAAACAATTATGCAAAATTCCATTCTAATGACACATGCGAACTATTTTTTCTTTCTATAGTAACATTATATCAATATTTTTTCTAAATGTAAAAGTTCTGCATGACTGCCACCTTTCCTGTCAGCTCATATTCGCGACACAACTTTGGCTTAGAAGCAAATAAATAATAACATCAATATTTCTCGTTTTCTCGTAAATATATAGCTGGATTCCCATGGAATCATTAATTATTATGCTGTTCCATACAGACAGATTTTAACGAAAAGAGTCCAAAAGGGTTGATTAAAAATAAATAAATTACTTTTACACATTTCTATGATGAAATATAGGATTTGATATTTCTTTAACTTGATCCTGCATATATACACTAAACATCAGGAAGTATGTACTAGCTTCACTGCACGAGCTTAGCCAAACTGGAGCAGGGTGGGGATGAAAAAAAAATTAAAATACATAAAACACCACACAAAACATAACATAACAAGGATAAATTTAACTCGTACCTCTCTATGCACATATCTTTTATGTTAATATGAAACAGACGGACAGATTTTCAACTCATTCCGGTGTAAAATTTCCCCCAGCATCGTAGTACATGTACCCGCTATTTACTGTAATCCGAAAGCCACAAAACGTTTACTTCAAGGTCATTCGCTCGACGCTGCAAGCGTCACCATTGGTAATAGACAAGCAGCAAAACAATTGTATGTTATGTCCCATTTTATAAGTTCAAGAAATTACATTGTAAATTATAATAATATTTGCTGAAACCCGCTCAATGCTGCCACCTGGGGCGCCAAGCGAAAGTATTGTAGCCTTCTGATAAGGGTTTACATAGATATGTTTACATAGCGCCGCAGCGGCGGCAGATAAACAAATACAAATTAAAGCATCTTCATCGCCTCGTCAGCTATACCGCGTATGGCGTATTATCACTGACGAACACAGACCCGTACCCGACGCATACTGGGATGTGCATCGTCTGTGGTAGTACGGATGAATTTTTAGCAGTGCCACGGATCTGTCGCAAGCCAGTAAAATCACGAGTATTGGGCCTCGCACTGCGCATCTCTTTTTCTAGTATCTGTTTCGGAATACTCAAGTCTGACAGGCCGATATACACTGCTGAAACAGCGAAGTTGGGGTCCATGATCGTCTGTATTCCGTCATAAATCTATGGATTAACGGATCAACGCAACAAGCATGACGCCAAAGTGTTCGCACGCACACACGCACTTTTAATTAATTCAGTCAATGTTGATGAACACGTCGTAGTGGAGGTGAAGGTCGCATTACCAACACACAATGTTTTAATCAGTTCATAACATAGTTGAAAATAAAAGTCGTGTTGTCCACACACACACACTATCCCGATCCATGTATTTGGTGTAATAAATGAAGGATGCACTATCCACACGTAGCTCAGGAAATAGAGAACGTATCAACACACAGGGTCTATGTATTTAAAGTTAGAAGAGGTGAAGGTCGCATTGTCAACGAACATATTGCTCCAGGCCCTGTCGTAAGAGATGAAGTTCGCACAATTCACACACACAGCTCAATCCATGTCAATGTCCATGTCGTAGTTGGAGGTGTAGGTCGCACTGTCCATACACACACTGTTCCAGTTCATGAATTAAATGGTGTAAGAGATGAAAGTCGCAATGTCCACACACTGCTCCAGTCCATGCAAGAGACGAAGCACTCACACACAGCTAAGACCATGTAGTTGGAGATGGTGGTCGCACTATCACAAGTGTGTAAGAAGAGAAGGTCACACACACACACACTGCTGCAGTCTATCTAAGAGACCAATTCAGTCCATGTCGTAGTTGAGTTTGGTCGATGGTCACACTATTCATACACACACTGCTTCAGTCCATGTCGTGAAAGAAGGTCGCACTATCCACACACACACTGGTCGGGAGCGGCTCAGTCCATGTCGATGTCCATGTCGTAGTTGGAGGTGTTGGTGGAGGTGTTGGAGGTGGAGGTGGAGGCGCTGGGCGCGGGGCACGGCGCGCGCGGCCGCTGCACGATGCGCCGCAGCAGCACGCGCGGCAGGGCCGCCGCTATCGACGTCCCTGGGGCACACGTTTCTTGTTACAGGCACACTTGTACTATTTGTAAGATAAAAATGACAAAGGACCATCTACTGGTAAGTCATTATCACCCATAGACATCTATACCCTATCTATCTTCCTATCCTGAGGCAGTATAAGTAATATATTGTTAATCAAAATTGGTAAGTGCCCCCGTAGGCCTATACAAAATAAGGACATTTCATTTCATGTGCCAGGTGGTAGAATAAATGTAGTTCGACTGGAGAAGTACAACCGCTACTAAATGTAAACAATGTAGCACATCAACAAACATCAAACCAGGTTCGTACTAGATGGTAGAACCGATAGTATAATTCGACCGGGGAAGTACCACCGGCGCAACTATTTCTAGCGTGAAACAGTTCTTGCGTTTACGTGGAAGGGTGTGGTTGCCAGATCACTTGTATATGAATCGAACATCCTGGTCCTAGGGAGTATTAACGCATCTGTGATCGACTTCAGATAGAACACCTGTTCTATATGAAGTTGGTTGCAAATGTCCATGGGCGGCAGTGACTACTTACCATCAGGTGACCTGCTAGAAATAGATACCTCCCTTGGTTGAAACCTTCGGATTTTATCAACTCGCAAATCCCTAGCAGGTTAATTACTACAGTTATTATTTTAACGGGTAAGGTGAATCTCATGTGAAATTTCAGACAATGTTTTAAAAAGAAGCGTTCTCAAAGGTGTATGGTATATTGCCCAACCGAAACTGATTTTTTCAGACGAAACCGAACTTTCGGCATGGCTCGCAGTTTCGGCCGAAACCGAAACTTACGTAAACATAATTTAAACAACTATTAGGAACTGAAATCTACTGTATTTTTAACACATTTATTTGCATATACATACTAACAATTAAATAGTGTTAAAATAAATAAATAAATATAATTAAAATATGTTACAAATATATATTTTATTTGTTTATATCATGAATGTATAAAATAAATAAAGTTATTAAAGTAAAGGCTTTAATCTTTTTAAAAAACAACATCAGATAGAACAATGCACAAGACTTCACGAAAACTTGTGTTTCGACAAGGCCGAAATTGGCCATTCTTAGTCACTGTGATGGTATATAACTTAAACCCTGTCTTGACCTGAGAGTAAACTCATGACCAGTAGTAGGAAATATTGTTTCTGGGATTGATAATAGTATATTTACAAGTAAATAATCTCATCTCTAAAAGTTCTATGAACTCACAGTGAAACATTATTAAAATGAATTTTACTTTCAAACAGTACTCAAATAGTATATGATTTGTCTATGAAAAATTTGAATACATTGATAATAAATAAATAAATGATGATAATAAATAAATAAATAAATGTAATGTTAAATTTTTTTGCTACTTAATAGGTGTATTGAGAATAAAACAGAAAAAAACCATTCATCCAATCCAGCCAATTCTTAATGAGATACATGTAGATAAAACTAGCATGGGTTTTTTTATATCTTACAGCTTATCTCAGCTTATTCAGCCATGTTTGATATATATATAATCTACTAAACGAAAGTGTTATTCATTCTTACTAATAGCATTAGCGGACGCTTCCAACGGATTCGGCGTGCCCGTGCCGGAGGGCCCGCTGGCGGCGGCGGCGTCGGGCGCGGCGGACACGGTCGCGAAGAAGGGCGTGGCGGTGGCCACCGTGGCCACGTTGGCGAAGGACGGCGCGGCCGGCGTGCCCGCGGGCAGCAGCGAGCGCCGGCAGATGGGGCACGTGGCGTGCAGCCGCAGCCACGGCCGGATGCAGTTCGAGTGGAACACGTGCTCGCACTCCAGCCGGCACACCGTCTCGCCTGCAAAGCACGCAGCGCATGGGTTACACTAGTTTCGGGTAAGCTTATCCTACTACTATTATAAAGGCGAAAGTTTGTAAGTATGGATGTATGGATGTTTGTTACTCTTTCACGTAAAAAC
>DWNE01001102.1:0-23575 GCA_018249875.1 Cecropterus toxeus | reverse complement strand
GTTGCTTACAAATGTCCATGGGCGGCAGTAACCACTTAACATGAGGTGGGCTGCTTGCTCGTTTGCTACTTCATATTAATAAAAAAATTAAGAACTGAGAGTTGCAATTTATAATAATCAAAGTTTAACAGAATCTACGATATCGAAAACAAGAAAAAATATATTATAGGAGTAACCCTGTGTGTGCATGTGTGCGCGCGCGCGCACGCGTGTGTGTGTGTGTATGGGTGTATGTGTGCTCGTGTGTGTGTTCGTTGTGTTCTCACTCCGTACCAAAGGTTTTCTTTAAATTTAAAATTCTACTATACGTATATGTACTATGGTGGTTACTGGTTATATAAAGTAAAACCATCATTTCCACACACAGTTACGCACGTCAATTCCTCGTACCCTCAATTCATACTGTAAATACAAGGGGTGGGCCTTACCTAATAGATTAGTGGCATTCAGACGTGAGTCCCGATCGCGTTAGCCGGTTCAGTGCCGCCCGAACCAATCACACCACTGCCACTGAATGGAAGGGTTCAGTAATTCGGGAAAATGTTGGTCTCCACGGATTTAGTACATCTTATGTAAACATCCTTAAGGGCTTATCTTGGTATAAAAATGTTTATATAAACAGGAAAACATAAATGTTTGGAAAACTCGTTTGTCGTAGTTATATTTTCACTAATATTTTCATGTATGTTTGTATGTACATATGTTTATATCTTTGGCATGTGCTATAGCCCAAATAGCTTAACGGAATGTGACATATGACATATCATTAGAATCGTCTCAGTTTGCAGAGTGACATAGGCTATATAATTATTAAAAATACCGAGTGTAGATAGGAAAAAAGGGGAAAAAGGACGCCTTTTTTAATATCACGACGATATGAGCATAAAATGAAAGATACTAAATTGACCACCCAAGGCGTTAAATTACATATATAACTTATTATGAAAATAAAGCAAACCAAAACAAATAATTGTGTTTAACCAGAGGGGTTTTTTATTATAATATTTTACCTATTATATGTCACTAGTTCATTTATATGGGTATCTACTGTACATCACGTGTCAAGCCAAATAAGGTACGAGATTGATTTATCACCAACCCGATATCCCGCGTTGGCACAGATTGGGAGTCGATATTTTTAACGGATGTCTGAAATAAGCTTCTGAAAATACTTCTAGTAAGGTAATATGAACTAACCTTAACGGTTTAACTTAACCCTTAACCTTAATCTTTAAAATCTTCAAAATGTACCCGACGCCATGTGGACGCCACCGGGTTATATGGGATTTTTACCGCACAAAACTCCTCCGGTAGCCGTCCTTGGCTGAAGAGGACATCGAGATCTCGAAAGAAACACAACCGGAGTCCTCCAAGTGTGAAACTACTTTCGGGCTCTTTTCCGGTGAGCATTTACTCCGCACCTTCTGGTGTATTCACCAACTGCATGCAACAACACGTGTCTTCTTCCTTTTTGAGTCTCTTGAGCACGGTTCGAGCTCCCTCTTGCCGCGCAAAACTCCGGAAGCTTACTTTTAGTCTCCTCTTACAGCCAGGAGGTACCGTATCCCTATTCTGGTCTCGGAATTACAGGGATAGCCTTGTCCAGTCCTAGTATCCAAAATCAAATCAAAGCAAATTATTTAATTTGTGATGGTACAGTTATAGTTGGTTGTTAAACATTATAGTTCACGTGCTTATTCTGCTACGGAGTGGCATTCAAATATGTATTCTCAGGGAGAAAATGTAAGAAAAGTCACTTTAGTGTCTCTTTGAAATGCCTACAAAATATCAAACGCTGAAAATTTTCCAGTACCCACGTCCATCACAAGCTAAGCGAATCAGCAACTCATGAGTTATTAGATTTGTCAGAGGACACGTCGTTCCGAATAGTCATTTGAATAATCTCATTTGAAATACTGCAAGCTATTCGTGGAATTTATAAATAGCTTCATTGTGAAAAGTCCGTAACTGTGATGAGTATGCAGGCCTGACGAGTTGCATTAGTATATTTTGCCAGGTTAGTGTCAGGTTTTCCATTAAAAATGTGTTATTGCGGCAAGTAAAGAAATAATTATTGGTCAAATCATATTTCACATAGCTTGAATTGAATAATTACACAAAACACAAAATTGCTTATCTTACAGGAAAGCTAGTTAAAAAAATTAACATTTGTTTTTTTTTTTATTTTTATGCATTAAGTTAAAATAATAAAACTACATTAAACGCCATTAACTTTCGTGTAGCTAGCGCGCCAAGTTTCAATTATAGGATAAAAATGTCTATTTAACTAAAATTTTTAGGATTTTTTAATTGTGTGGCTATTTATGCAATACATATGCGATATATGGAATTAATCAAGTCACACAAATCAAAAAGGACTATTAAAACATATAATGAAACAGAGGTTATAAACGGGAGAAACAAAATATATACATATTAAAAAAATATCGACAAATAAATTGATTAATCAACCAATTTGTCAGGATGTATGTGTGTTTGTGATACTATGGAATTTGGAATACTCATTATCATGGCAAACATGAACGAAGCGGGCGGAGCCGTGGGAATATTCTAGTGTTTAATTGAACCAGGTAGAACCAATATAGTTCGACCGGGGAAGTACCACCTATTGCTAGCGTGAAGTAGTTCTTGCGTTTCGGTGGAAGGGTGTGGTTGCCAGCTCACTTATATATGAGGCGACCGTCTTAGTTCTCGGGAGCAGCAACGCATCTGTGATTGACTTCAGATAGAACCCCTGTTCTGTATGAAATTGCTTACATGATGTCCATGGGCGGCAGTAGCCACTTACCACCAGGTGGACTGCGTGCTCGTTTGCCACTTCAATCTTTGAAAAAAAAATTAAATATAAGACAATTAAAGTGTATGTATTTGTACATCGCATATTTGAAAAAATGGAGGGTTGAGAATAAGTATTGATATAATTTCCATAATTATTGTATATTTATATTGTATATTATTAATTACAACTTTGGTCTCTTTCAAATTGAATGTAACCAAAATTGCTGAATTTAAATTATAAATACATTGCGTTACGTTGCGTGTGTTATATTATCTATAGCCTTCTTTAATTAATCCTTAATAAATGGACTGTTCTACACAAAAACATTTTTTTAATTCGAACCAGTAGTTCCTGAGATTAGCGCATTCAATTTAACAAACAAACTCTACTGCCTTTTATAATTTATATGCTATCGTTTTGTTACATTTTTACCGCAGATAAACCCACGTGTCACATCTAGTATAGACAATAATCTCTGCTTGATTTACTTTTCGCAAGTACTACCTATGTTATTTCTTTTCAAAAATATATTAATGTTTACTTAGGATAAAAGGACTTTAAGCACTTAATGTTTTTAACGAAAAACAACAAAGTAACAATTTTACTTTATATATATTTTATTACAGACATGTTTAATAACTTGTAAAAATTAACGGTTTTTTCAATATGAACAAATTAACCTATTGTAAGTCGAATTTGTCGAACAGACATAAAAAAAAGAAGTGGTTCTTAATTCAAATAATATACATATATGTTGTTTTTTGTGGCATAAAAGTTGATTGTATTTTTTTAACTGTTACGAATGGAATTAAAATCTTCACGTTATATTTATTCTTTTTATGAAGGTGTTAATTTCAATGTCGGCCAATTTCAAACAGTCGTAATACCGCGTTTTGATACGATTCTAAAAGTCAAGTCTTCTCGGCGAATATTAAATAAATTTTGCATGCAAATGTATAAATAATAATAATAATAATAATTATTTATTTGCTAGAATAAGGTTAAAAAAAAGGCCTTAGATTTATTGTCGGTGTTCTTTTATTCTACCATGTCGGCATGCAAATTTATTAAGTTTTATTTAATATATTTACCTAAAACGTAATTCTATATACTTCTTTGAAAAACTTGAATTAAACATGTACAAGTTATTTCAAATACACGTTGTATTAGAAAAATATTTACTAAGATGCAAATAATATTAACAATTGTCAAAAAAATTGAAACAAAAACCCCACTGCTTAAAAACCCTTAACGCTTTTGGGGAGTTTGAGTCAAAAACAAAATATTAACATAGTACATAAAAAAAAATACATACAGTCGAACGTATAACCTCCTCCTTTTCGAAGTCGGTTAAAAAGTCATACATGTGATTATTTATATGCATATATTTATAATGGTCTATTAACTAGCGTTCATTTGATATACATATTATCATGATAATGAAAAAAACTTCGTTCCTTCCCCCATTTCTTTTGTATTTAAAGGCGCCGTTTCAAAAAATATACGATTCCCATGATATGTCATAATTATGTCACAATCCGTCCACTATTTTGGGTTGTAGCGCGTGCCTCAGAAATGATACATACATTCATACAAACGTTTGAAAAACATTGCACCCAATCTGACGCGGTCAGATCTCTCAGTCTCATTTTTTCAGGCTATTGTTAATACGATCTACATACACGGAGGAGTCTAATTTTTATTATATGTATTATGACGAATGACTTTTCTATACAATAAAGTGTAACTTTGTAGAATTTCTCTAGATTTCTAGGTACAAATATTGTACCTCACCAAGATAATGACAGGAGACCACGTACACAATAAGGTACGTGAGCACGGCGCCATTATCCTGATGTTTCATCAACCGGATAAATCCGGGATTCTGGACCGGTTCCGGGTTTTATTACGATACGGAATGGCCATTGTTTAGTCTACAAATGAAATAGCAGTCTGCAATCTGCGATATTAAATAAAATAGCGGTTTCATATCGATATCACAATATATGCTGCGTCAGAAGGAGGGTAATGTTTTTGAGCGTGTGTATGTATGTTTGTATGTATGACTATTTTTTTGGCACGCGCTACAACCTAAATGGCTTGACGGATTGTGACATATGACATATCTTAAGAATCGTCTCAGTTTACATAGTGATATAGGCTATACAATTTTTAAAAATGGCGCCTGAAAGTAAAGGAAATTAATGAAAGGAAAGTAATTATATAGCCTTTGTCACTATGTAAACTGATGCGATTCTTAAGATATGTCATATGTCACAATCCGTCAAGCCATTTGGGCTGTAGCGCGTGCCAAAAAATAGTCATACGTACAAACAAACATACATACACACGCTCTAAAAACATTACCCTCCTTCTGACGCGGTCGGGTAAAGAGGTGGACGCCTAATTACTTCTTATTATCAGGTGTATTCCTCGTTTGCTACTATTTTTAAATTAAAAAAAAATGAAATTTGTCCGTGTTTTTCCGTTTTAAAACCTCCGACCCATACTTGACGCCGACCTTGCCTACCTGGGGAGGTTGGGGCAGGTCGGGCGTGAACACACTTAATAACGATTCCACTGAGATGTCTATTTAAAATTCTGTTTTACTTGTCATGTTTATATCTTTGAGAAACGGAATTCAGTAATATACGAATTAAGATGCATTAAGTAAGACGGAGATTTTGATTGAAGTTAAGGAATTTTCGTTTGTGTGTATTGTGTACTTAAAGATGAATAGAACTTTGTGGTTCACCTCTAAAGGCACTATCGTTACTGTTATAGCTTCATATTTCGATTAAAACACGTTAAATTGCAGGAATGAACGCTATTTATTGCGAGCGACATAATAAATACGAAACAATAACAATCTACCCACACTAACATTCACAAATCAATCTAACAGATATAACAGTTACATAACCACCTACATTTTTGATAAATGATAAATAAATAAATAAAAAGCCTAAAACCACCTACAAGTTATATATTAT
The DNA here is from genome assembly GCA_018249875.1 of Cecropterus toxeus. NCBI lineage: Eukaryota > Metazoa > Arthropoda > Insecta > Lepidoptera > Hesperiidae > Cecropterus > Cecropterus toxeus. The sequence goes on along the minus strand of DWNE01001102.1, from coordinate 17,782 downwards.
ACCCGACGGCGTCAGAAGAAGGATAATGTTTTTCGAACGTATGTACTATGTATGTACGTATAACAATTTCTTTGCACCTCTTAGGGTAATTTTAAATCAGTCTGTTTTATAATAAAATAATATAAAATATTTAATTTAAAGCTTTTTATATTTTTTCTTTACCTTTTTTCTTTATCATATTTCAACATTACATACATAACCAATGTCACTTTAACCACTGAGACGCTTCCAATGATATGTCACATGTAACAACCCATCAACCTGTTTAGGCTGAAGCGCGTGCCAAAGAAATAGACATACATGCAAACAAACATACATACATACATACATATATGCAAACAAACATACATACGCTCGAAAAACATTACTTTCCTTGTGAAGCAGTGGGGTAAAAATATTTTAGTGCACAACCCGAGAAATATTCAAGATTTTCCAAAAAAATATTACCTACTTCTACGAATACCACTTATACTGATACACCTTACCACCTATTTGAATATTGTTTGTGGTAACAATCCAAACAAAAGTAACGTATTTATAGAATTCAGAGTTAATATAATAATGTTTCTCGATATTGACAAACAATGACGCACGCGGGCAGAGGCCACAGTGTTAGCAGTAGCGGTTTGAACTTTGAACCATAGAAATTAGTTGGACCGTTAACTAATTTCGAAGCCTAATGGTTGATACTCGGCATCTTAGTCGTGGGTCTGAGATTCGAATCTCAGGCTTGCGCCACTTATTTTTAGGGTTCCCAAAGGATAAAAATGGAACCCTATTTCTAAGCTGTCCGTCAGTCCGTCTGTCGGTCCAGACTGTATCTCCTACCGAGACTGACTCACACTTGGCCGATTTTTATAAAATTATGTGCGTATTAGAAATTAATTAATTATTTATTATCACTGCTTTACGGTGATGTGAGGAAACACGCCCACCTGAGAGTTCTCTGAAATAAGAGTTCTCAAAGGTGTATGAAGTCTACCAATTCGCACTTGGTCATAGCGTTGGGCTATGGTCTAAAACTCATTCTGAGAGAAGACCCGTGCCGAGCAATGGGTTGATGATGACGACGAATTTAACCTTAATTCGTCTTTTTCTGGGATTCGAACCTCGGACCCTGTAACTGAGAGACTAACCACTAGGTTATTGCCGCTGTTTTATTTTAATAAATATTATGTGCGGAAATTTGTGAGAATGTGTGTAAAATCCACTTATTGGATTTGGATGGAATTTAGCACACTTACGGGCTAGATTGTCACAGAAGATATATTTTACCATGGTAAGCGTGGAATGAGTTCATAAATAATATAGCAAATTCATCAAAATTTAAATAAATCCCACCTGGAGCTTATGACGGCCATGGATGGCTGTCACTTACCAGCAGATGGACGATATGCGCGATAAACCTCGTCTGTTAATTTTATATTGCAAAATCTCAGATTTTTGTTTATCAGACTAAAGTAGCAAGTCCACCTGATGGTAAGTAGTAACGGCCCTTGGACATGTTAGGAACTTAATATAGAACAGGGGTTCTATCTGAAGTCAATTACAGATGCGTCGCTTCTCCCGAGGACTAACATGATCGCCTCATATACATATAGTTAGCCGGATACCACACCCTTCCACCCAAGAATAGGTGAAGCGGTAGTACCACCCCGGTTGAACTACTCTGGTTCTACCACCTGGTAAAATCTACAGAGGTACGTTCCACAACTATTTAAGCGTCATCGTTTTGAATTATTTATGTGTTACAAAATGAAGCAATAAAAACTGCATAGAAACATGAAGCTAAAATTTCATTCCCTGAACCAAACCTTATATAAACCTAAATATATTATGCGGTTCCAAGACTCCCCTTAAACAATTATCCCGCCCGCTTTACAATGCGACCCCTCCCAAACGGGGTGTACGGCGGTCAGTCGAGCACACCTTCACTTGTTGAAGGTTGACAACCCCTGTCAGGACGCGTCTCGAGCGTTCGAAAACCGAAATCTTTTGACGTTTAATTTTTTTTTATCAAATGTCATGTTAGTTATTTAGAATATTTTTACGCCTTTGGCTTGGTGTCTTTAAGCCTAACTTTATTAATCTTCGCGGCCATTTTTCCTTTATCATCTCAAATGTCATTTTTGACGCGTTACAGATAAAATGTTGTTTTTTTTTAAAGCGGATTATTATTTCAGAATTTTGTGACGTAACCCAAAAGTAAGATAATTTATTAAAAATTTTAGTGCACATACCGAAATTAAGTGAAGGATGAATGATCGTGTAAGTATTAAACACGCAGCAAAAAGTAAGTGATAGAAAATAAATGTAATTCGTACTTTTTTATACAAAAGTGTTTAGTATGAGTTTATTATGTTTCGTATAAAAAACCATTGCTTGTGTTTCACCCGAATGCGTCAGCAGGAGGGTAATGTTTTTAAGCGTATGTATGTATCTTGTGTGTATGTATTTTCATTTCTTTGGCACGTACTACAACCCAAACGGCTTGACAGATTGTGACGTATAACATATCATTAGAATCGTCTAAGTTTGAAGAGTGACATAGGCTACATAATTAAAAAAAAACCGCGCCTGGAAATAGAGGAAAAAGGGGGGAGTGAAGATTTTTTACTATTACGACAATATGGATATCAAATGAAAGCTAGTAAATAGACCAATTTTAAAATATATACATTATAATACTTTTACTACACTATTTTGACAAAACTCATATAAGCGTTAAATTAAATATATAATAATGAACAAAAAATTCGTTTTAAGCAGTGAATTTTTTGTTTTAATGTTTTAACGGTATTACTATGTAGTTTACCCATATATTGCAATGTACATTGCATGTTTACGTTTCCGTTTTATTGCTTTAAAAAACGAATTAGTAACCACTGCGGCCCATATTCGGACATCTTATTTCTCGGATACCTTGAGCTTTCATACAAGCTACGAAGTAAAGTCGTTAGCGTGATTCAGAAAAGTAAACAACGCCGTTTCGTTTCATCAAACTTCAAATCACAACAAATCTTAAGAAGCTTCTCTTCAAAAACAACAGATTTATTTTATTTTGTAAACGTCATATAAAAATCCAATACAATTCCAATACAAATCCAAGTACTCCATTAGGTACCATCATTCGACTGTTTTCGTAACGCATTTCCGTTTCCTCAATTTTCAAATCACAACGATTCTAAAGAAATTTCATTTCGAAAACTTTATGGCTGTATAGAGAAAATTTCTTCGGCGTGCAAACCGCCATCATACAGAGGAAAGTAAATAATATGAAGTTGGCGCGAACTTTAAATGGAGTTCGGAATTGGTTTCCTGCGCAATTATTTGTATTGATATTGAATTTGTAATCGCTCTTTAACGAGGTTCACACTATACTTCCATTAAATAACTTTAAAATGCTTCACAGATTTTTTTTTATAGTAAGTTATACGATTATATTATTATTCCTCAATTATAGGGGAATTATTAACGAGGATAGAAAATAGTTTTTGTTGATGGCAGAAAGTATCCGATAAAAAAAACGGCAGGTAGTAATTACCTACTTTGGTAACTTGCCCTTTTGGTAGTCCGGTTTCATAAAAAAACTACCATTAAGTTAATTAACTTTTGTACAAAAAGGCCGTTTTAATAAATGGATAAACTTCACCTACAAATACAATACTAAAACAAAATGTAACTAGAAACACAATTAGAACAATGTGAAACATGAAAGTATTCCAATAATTCAATTTTATTTCGTTTTAAATGTTTAGATAGGAATTTTCCGTGTTTCACTCCGAGGAAGAGAAATATAGGATTGAAATCAAGTCTAGCTTAAAAAACACGCCTTATACAGTCATTATAACCCCATCGTATATTACACCATTATAGCCCCACCGTAGGATTTTCTCCTGTGTCGTGGGTGCAATGGACACATAAAGACAAATACACAAACACCCAGACCCAGAACAGAAACCTAAACTCATCATTCATATTTCTGTCTTGCCGGAAATCGAACCCGGGACCCACTGCGCGTCAGACCGGTATAGTGACCGCTCCTCCACGCGGGTCGTCGTTTAGTTGTGAAATGCTTCATATAAATATTTTACATTATGTCTTATAAATCGATGAACGCAGTGCATGCACGTAAAAGCATGACTCAGTGCCACGTTCCGCGCGAGCCGAGCGTGTAAGCGAGACCGCGGAATAAACGGTAGAGAGGCACGATCTGCCTAAGCGTTCGGCTTGTGATGCATCTATTTCTCTTCCACTCCATCGGCCGAGGCGTGAACGTTATCACGTAAAATTATCGTTCGTAAACCGACGTTATAGACAACCATTTTTTTTTACAATAAAAATCTTGTCAATGGATGTCTAAGCAAACACCTGCAGCAACAACTTGAATTTCAAAGTGTGAAATAAAAATTTATAAATAAAAAAAATATAACTAAATTGGCCGTCGGGTAACCTGTTTATTAATAATTATTTAATTTAACGCTTTTTAGAAGGCCATTTCCTTGGCACACGCTAAAGCCCAAACGATTTGACGAATTGTGATATATCATTAAAATTGTCTCAGTTCGAATGAAAAACATTACACTCCTTCTGGCGCGGTCGGGTGCAGGTGCGCGGTTGACTGCTAAAATTTTAGAAATATCATTTAGTCTATATCGCTAATCTTTAACTGGTTTATCTCGCTTATAGTACACGATGAAACACAAGCCTAATGACATTTATTTTAAAACTTTACAGACAAATGAAAATTGTTTTCCAACGCTGAACGGTTGATTATATTCAATGGAATTTAAATATGGCGTCGGACAGTTGTTAAACCAGCTAATTACACAAAATACAATTTGAAACGACTATTGACTGTTTTGAAACAAAATGTTACTGTTGATTAATATAAATATAAATGCAATCCGTTTTTGTTTCTTTTAACCTGACTACGACGAAAGGAGGTTAATGTTTTTCGAGCGTATGTATGTATGTATGTTTGTTTGTATGTATGTCTATTTGTAAATGTAGCATTTCTTTGGCACGCGCTACGAAACAAACAGCTTGACGGATTTCGATGAATGACATATCATTAGAATTGTCTCAGTTTGCATAGTGAGGAAGGCTATATAATTTTTTAAAATAGCGCCTGGAAATACATGACATTTTGACGATCTTGCTATCACGACAATGGGGGTATCAAATGAAAGCTAGGAAATAGATCAATCTAAAAATATGTATATTGTAATATTTTTACGTGAATATTGTGACAAAAACTCATATAAGCGTTAAATTAAATATTATTATTATTATTATTATATCATTATGATCAAAAAATATTTATAAGCTGTCCTGTTTTTGTTTTAATTTAGATAGTTTGTTTACAGTTAACTATGATGATATTCGTTGGTAAATAGTGATTTACATTCATACACACATACGCTCGAAAAAAATTACCCTCCTTCTGACGCAGTTGGTCAAAACTCACACAGTGGCGCCCTCACCGTAAGGACATTACCATTTAACCAAGCTATGAAATAAATTTAAAATTATCGCACCTTATTTAAAGTTAACGAGCTCAAAGCCTGAACGTTGGAGTCATTAGATTTTTTACTTATAATGGAGTCGTGAAACTGATTTATACTTATAGGCTGTAAACTAGGTTATCTAACGTGACCATTTTTTATTTACTCAAAACGGGACATTTTATAAACAGACAAAATATAAAGTAATATTTTAATATCCAAGCGACAAATAAACTTTTCGGTAATTGTCAGAGCAAATATGAAAATTGCCGTCATAAGACACCCGGCAGATGTGAAACATCGTGTTCATACAAGTAATATATAGCGGAATGAAAATAACGTCATCTACGAACAGTTCACCGCACTAAGTCGAGCTAACACCGCAGCCCGCTTAATAGTTCCAACAATGTATAACAGATGGCGCTTAAATAAATAAAAGAAAGCATCGCCAAACTAGGTATACCTGCGCCTATACATTTTTCACATCAAAATCCTTCCAGGTGATTTAACACTACTCGCACATTTCAGGACTCCCATAATTATTACCATTCACGGGTCTTTTTCACGGTCTTTCACAACTTTTTTCACGGGGACTTCGGGACGAACCGACAAACGGGCTGGTCCCGTTTTAAACACGACGTATGGTCACGTCAGTTATATCGTGACCTGCTTGAGGTGAAATACGATTCGTGTAATGCGCTATTTATTTTGACGTTTTGAAGTTCCATTTAAGGCACTTTACTCTGAAGTGTACACGCGCCAATTGAAATAAAATGTGAACGCTATGGAAACCACTTCTGTGTATTTGTAAAATACTTCAGTGTAAATATTATTACATACATAAAAAAGAATTCTCAAAGGTGTGTGAAGTCTACCAATTCGCACTTGGCCAGCGCGGTGTACTATGGCCTAAAACTCTCTCACTCTCTCACCCGTGCCCAGCAGTGGGACAATAATGGGTTGACGAGATTATTACATACTAAGGTTGTATTGTATATTTAATGTATATTACACATACATGTATCTATGTATGTATTGTGTTAGAGTTTATATGAAAGGAAAGGTGATATATCGGTTCATTAAAACATAATTACTATTTGAATTATTTGAAAATATATTTAAAAAATCGTAAAGATTCGGATTCGGATTCAAAATCCCTTTGAAGCCCCTTTACTATTCAAAGTAGTTACATCTCATATTAATTACAACACTTTTTAATGTCCTACGGCTTCTTTGTGTATTAAAAATACGCTACGATTCATTATAAATTAGGGTAATTTACAGATGAAACGATGCACGAACAGTTCAAATATAACATCAATCCACTTCTAATAAACTTGACACAAATGGATGCGCGTGGCTGAACGCAAATTACATTGCCAGTAAGAAGTGACCTCATTGTGAACGGTACCCAATCGAGAACTTGAATAGATGCGTGCAATGGTGTGGGGCATTGGAATAGTATTGGACTTTTATATGACTTACGAATGAAAATGTATTTTTTTAAATTATTATTTTAAGTTGAGAAACACGCAGTTAACTTGTGTAATATGTATTGTCAATCATCGTAATCTATTAGTGTTCCACGTTTGGGCACGAACACTTCCAACCACATCTTCCAATCCAATCCATCACCTTATCGAGGTACAACGACTTCTGAATTCAACGGTGTCCTACTGTCTTCTTCAGGTCATCGATCATGATCGGGGGCGACCTGTGCTCTATTTCCCTAAAACGACAAGGAAGAAATGTGACCTCGCCTCGACGTCGACCTCGAGGACCTTTCATCCCCTTAGGCTACCGGTCTTTCGAGCGATGTGACCGACCCATTGCAACTATAGCTTACGAATGTTGAGAACTATGTCGGTAAGCTTGGTTCGTCTACGCATTTCATCGTCGCAAATCATGTCTCGTAGGGAATTTACAAGCACGACCATGGCACGCTGAGTGACGGAGCTCTCGAGAGTGAGCTGACAACTACACTCTTTCACCGAAATGTAAAGAACTGCTACACGCTAGAAATAAGTGCAGCGATGGTACCTTCTCTGTCGAACTATACTCCTTCTGCTACCTTTTATAAATTTTGATACATTTTATTACATTTGTTTTCACGCGAGTGAAACGACACAGCTATGATATCAGTTGACAAAGAGAAAAATGGTCTTAATGCTTTTTCTTACCGTATTTCTTTATAGTTAAGTATCTTTAGCTACTTAGCGGGATCATTAACTATCTATGTTCTATAAATGTAACTTTCCTTTACAAGTAGCGAAAGTAATTTCAAAGTATAATTATTTTTATGATCAGAGGTGTGGTTTAAAGGCTGATAAAAATCTTTAGTGGTGTATTTCAAAGCGGGCGAATTTAAGCTTGTGGTTGCTTTTCGGGTCAGTTCTATTGAAAGACGAGGCTTTGGTCGTTTCAAAATGGATTTTTGAGTCTAAAAAGATTCTTCATGTCACATTTTAGAGCAACTTGTATATAAAATTAGTTTTAGTTTTTAGAATTTTCCAATGTGAATATGTAGATACTTATCTTTACTCATATATAAAAATGAGAAGGTCTGCGTCATGCAATCATGCAAGAACCATTGATGCGACTTACATGAAATTTTGCATGAATGTAGTTTATTTACTTGGTCAACTTATAGACTTCTTTTGAATTCGATATTTTGTGCTATTTAAAGATGGCAACTATTTTAAAGTCCCGTAACGAAGCGTAAGAACTTCTATATATAAACGAGATAATATAATCACATTAATATCATAATGGTAAAAATTTGTAAGTATGACTGTATTTCTATTGATTTATCAACAAAACAGATTCGAGCTGGCTGAAATTTGGCACACATAGCTTTTTTTTATAAATATGAAGTAGCAAACGAGCAAGCAGCACACCTGATGGTAAGTGGTAACTGCCGCCCATGGACATTTGTAAGCAACTTCATACAGAACAGGGGTTCTATATGAAGTCTATAACAGATGCGTTGCTACTCCCGAGGACTATAATGGTCGGCTCATGTAAAAGTGAGCCGGCAACCATACACTTCCACCGAAGCGCAAGAACTGCTTCACTCTGGAAGTACTTAGATGTGACGTTGGTACATCCCCGAACGAACTACATTGGTTCTACCACCTGGCAAGCATGTAAGTAAATGAAAAAGGGATTCTACTTGAAGTCGAATATAGATGCGTCGTTACTCCCGAGGATTAAGATGGTCGGCACATCAAGCCGGCAACCACACCCTTCCACTGAAACGGTGATAGCTCCCAGATCGAACTACACTAGTTCTACTCCCTGGCAAAGTCGTACATGATAAAATATGATACGGCCTATAAATATATATTGCTAATTTTAATAAATAAATTCAGGTAATTCAGTGTACATGCAATTGAAACACGCAAATGCACAGACGAAAGTTCTAGAAAATATTTTCTAGAATTCGTTCTAGAAATGTCTATGATTACTTATTTTCTTAGTTATCCAAACTACTTTGTATATAAAATATAAACGATGTACACGTATTATTTTTATTTTTATTAAATATAAGGACTGAAGGTTGTGCCAAATAAAGCAGCATGGACTTATGCAGAATGCAGCGGATTAAACGATTACCCAGATTTGAACTGAAGTTCGCCTCGCCAAAGTTAAATTGGTTCATTGGGGATTCAGCTTTTATTTATTTATACATACAAGATACGTCTATCTGCACTGTAGTTAAAATTTTGTTGTTGATCTATATTCTGACAGTTTCAGATTCTATTTTAGACTTAGAAAGACGTGGTTTCTTACCTAATTGCGTCAGAAGGAGGGTAATGTTTTTCGAGCGTATATATGTATGTATGTATGTTCGTTTGTATGTATGTCCATTTCGTTGACGCGCGCTATAGTCCAAACGGCTAGACGGAGTGTGACGTATGACATATCATTAGAATCGTGTCAGTTTGCATAGTGACATAGGCTATATAATTTTTTAAAATGGCGCCTGGAAATTGAGAAAAGCTGGGAAGGGACGAATTTTTTTACTATTACGGCTATATGGGTATTAAATGAAAGCTATTAAATAGACCAATCCAAATATATATAATTATGTATTATAATACTTTTACTTGAATATTTTGACAAAATTTCGTTTTAAGCCGTCGGGTTTTTTGTTTTAATGTTTTTAACGATGTTACTAGCTTGCGGTTAATTTGAGATGTCAATTTGAGATGTTCATTAGGCGGTAGTGACCACTTACCATCAGGTGAACTGCATGCTCGTTTGCTACTTCTGTCTTCTAAAAAATAATTGTTATATTTCCTGAGCTAATCCACGAAATTGCACAGTATCAAATGGCAAATGTTCTTTTTTATCTGTCAGTTTGTTCGGGAGATCGCTAACGTTTTTTTTTCATCTGCCAGTCCGGGTAAATCTTGGTGACAGCTAGACTGATTTTATCGGGATGTCTGCAAATCTTGTTGCAAAGTAAGAAAAGAGATTTGTCTAGAAAAATGTTTTAAACTTTAAATCCTAGGGAATCTGCGCAAAATCTTGATTACATAAATAGTAGTCTTCTTAAAATTCTTCGTATTTATCACATGCCATTTTGTTTTTTTTTTTTTTTGTTTATTTATCATGTTTCATTTTGTATATTTTTGGCAAATTTTAAATTTACTAACCATACATATGTATATCATGTGATCAAGCAGTGATAGCTTATTGGTAGAAACTCTACTTAAATCGGGTGTCCAAGAGCCAAATTTCAGGCACAGCATTTATTTCTATAGTGATGTGCATTAGTAAATAATTATCACTGCTTTGAGGTCCAGGAAATAATTATGCAGAAACCTACACACCTGAGAGTTCTTTAAAATAAGTTCTCATGGATGTGTGAAGTCTATCAATTTGCACTTAACCTCCGCTGTGGACTATAGCCAAAAACTTGTTTATTCTGAGACAATTTCTTGCCCAACAGTAGGACAAACATGGGTTAGCAACGACCAATATATCTAGGTTTTCGCGGACACTTTCATAATTATGTCGCTACATGTTGGAAGTCAAAAAATCCAATTTAAACTTTGGAAGTAACTGTATAATTCCGTTCTAATCCAGCAGTCGGTGAACAGATGGCAGGACGTAATTGGCTCAACTTAAGTGCATCCAAAACTTTTTTAATAACTTAAGTTAAGCTTGCAGACACAAACGAGCTGATTTATAGGCTTGGCTAACTTTAAAATTAAAGCGCTTAAGATAGTAAGTCTCGCAATATATTGTTTTAAAGAAATTCTTCTGGATGTTTTGCTTATTTTTGAAAATGGTTATGGTTCACTCCACACTAATTTTCGTCTAATATCAGCCTTGTTGAGGTGTAAGGGAGACGTACATATTTATCCGAGACGTTCCATGTTAGCCCTCAGAGAAGGAAACTAATCTGGGAGCAACCTGATATAAGACTTTGAACTTATCTGAAGTTAATTACAGATGTTAATAGAAGGCGGTGACTTACATCAATTATTTTATGTTATAAATTTATTTCATATTCATAAAAAGAGTGCATTTTACATACGGCTGAAGTGAAACTTAATAATAACAAAAACTGTTTCTGAGCTTAAGGTTATTGAAACTTATGTTTTTATTTAAATTGATTAACGACTGTTTCTGTTCACTGTTTGACGACCCGCGTGGTGGAGTGGTCACCATATCGGTTTTACGCGCAGTAGGTCCCGGGTTCGATTACCGGCCAGGCAGAAATATGAATGATGAGTTTAGATTTCTGTTCTGGGTCTGGGTGTTTGTGTATTACTGTTTGTGTGTCCATGGCACCCACGATACAGGAGAAAATGCTAGAGTGAGGCTATGAGTGTCGAAAGCGTGTTTTTTTATTATGGCCCATATTTGGACATTTTAGTTCGCATGTACCAAACTTGAACTCTTATATAAGTAACGAAATAAAATCATTAGCGTGATTCAGAAATGGGTGCAGCGATATCTAGCTGTAGCGCCGACAATTGCTTCTGTAACGCATTTTCGTTTCATCGAGTTTCAAATAACAACGATTCTAAGTTTCACTTCAATAAGTAACAAGCCTTTGGTCGTTCTATGGAGACACATTTGGATTCACAAAAGCCGTACGGAAAGCTCTCGCGTTATTATAAGCACATACAGTTCCATTCAGAGTTATTTCAGCTTCGCTTTGCAGATAGTAAAAATAACACCACTAAAACTTTATTTTTGTACTGCATGAATCGTACTACTTACCTTATATACTTACTATTTGAGGCCATCTCAGTCCTCAGGAGTAGCAATGCATCTGTGATCGACTTCAGATAGAAACCCTATTCTATATGAAGTTGCTTACAGAAGTCCATGGGCGGCAGTAACCACTTACCATCAGGTGGACTGCATGCTCATTTGCTACTCCATTCTATTATGATGTATGTGTCCACATACATACTCACAAACTCTTCTTCATTCCATTTGTAAGACATTCTCAAATTTCCTGAAATATTATCAACACATCAAAACTAATTAATTGCGGAATCAAATCTAACGTGTCCTTTCGGCCCTTCGCTATTTACTATGCAAAGCACTTGATTGCTAACGTTTAATAAACCTTTTACTCACTCAACCGTGAGGGTACGTAAGGTCTAATGGTGACCCTTAGGTAGGATTTTGATTTGTAAATCAGATAGAGTAATCGACGCCCTTTATGCTAAATTGTTTGTATTAATAACTAACTGTGCCCTGCGGTTTTATCCGCATTTACAAAAATATGGGTAGGTGGTATAACTGCCGTCCCTGTCGTTCCGGGATAAGAATAGGGCTACGATATCTCCAGCCTGTTGTAAGAGGCGACTAAAAGGGGCTTCCGGGTTTGCGGGCGGCAAGAATTGGAGCTCGAATCGTTCAGCCAGGTAACCCCGGATAGGACGGCGGTATGTGTAGTCGCATACCGTCGTAAAGACCAGACGGTGCGGTGGGCCCAGCTGCTCATCTGAGTCGAGCCCAATGGGGCAACGCGCTCAGAAGACTCCGGTTGCGTTCCTTTGTAAATCCCGGAGTCCTTTTCGTAGCGCCGAGGACGGCCATCGGTGGGATTTTAGTTGTAACAACAACGTTTGGGCTGTAGCGCGTGCCAAAGAAATGGACATACATACCTAATATAAGTAATTCAGCACTGAAGACGGAGGTATTTATGTATATTTTCACCTATAGCTATTACCAGTAGTACGCAAGGGTTTTAATTATCCTTAAGCAAAATACCAGCGAACTAAAATCATACAATCGTTCATAGGAACATTTAGATTCACCAGAATTCTGAGTCACAACTAAACTTGGAACTTCAGTTACAGTAAGTCAATTAAATAATGTTCAATGTTTCAAGAAGGCGATATGAATATTAATAAATCGTTCGGTTATTTGCATAATGGAAGTAAGTGAAATGTTCCGTAGGTAATCGTTAAATGGGCGAGTTTTTTCCCTGCCTAAGACAGAAGTCAGTTTTTGAGGTTAATGAAATGAAATGTCTTTATTTTGCATAGGTCTACGGGGGCACTTGAAAATTGTCAGATACAATATTTTTTCTTACACTACGACCGGATCGGAACACGACCACAACTGAGAAGATCCGGCAAGAAACTCAGCGGGTTTGTCTTTATCGTTTGTATAATATCTTTTATTTCTTTTTTTTAACAATTCGTTTTTTTACATTGCAATAAAAATAGCTCCAGTATTAAGTTTCAAAATCACATATTTATATCTTTCCTTGAAATGCTGTTTATCGTTTTTAAGCAATCGTTTTTTTTAATAGGGTTCTCCATAATGTCCACACTTTCTCTCCCCCCCCCCCCCTTTTTCCTCTATTTAAAGGCGCCATTTTAAAAAAATATATAGCCAATGTCACTATGTAGACAGAAACGATCCTAATGATATGTCATACGTCACTATCTGTTAAGCCGTTTGGACTGTAGCGCGTGCCAAAGAAATGGACATACATACAAACAAACATACATACATACGCTCAAAAAACATTCTCCTTCTTCTGTCGCAGTCGGGTAAAAATAAATAAGGAAACTATTGTATTTTTTATTAGTGGTATAACTTTTCCATTATCTGTAAAGGCATCACAGTAAAGTAACAAATATACATATCTAAGTACTTCTTGTTTTCAAATAGTTGTATCAATATTATCATAACTCGGCAGGGAATCGAATGTTTTACCTCCAAACAATTGTAATGTTAAGATGTTATTCCAAAAACCTAATATGAGGCACGAGTGTCTTTTAAGTGCTCTTTATATTTTATTTGGGGAAATTTAGTCTAGGAACTAGTTAAATATTTGTAACGTCGTGTGATCTTTTATACAAAGAAAGTTAAATTATGTCTGCAAAATGCGGTAAAATTAGGTATATGCAATAATTAAGATCTATGTTGTCCTAAGTCTTTAATATTCCACGTTTTCTAAAATTTAGTTAATAAGTCGATAATTTTAATTAAGAATATCTGTATTATACTATTCTTAATTTGGGCGTAATAGTATTTATAAGTATTTTTAATTTTTATTTTAATTCATTATATTTTTAAATTTATAAATAATGCTCCAGGTTTTGCCGTAGTCTTAATGTTTATCACTCAAAGTGCGTATATTATAAGGTGTAAATCAGCAACCTACATCGCCAGCCCCTGTACTAGGAAGTGCATATTGAAGAGTTCGACAGCCGCCCACTATTTAGAAAGCCCTGAAATCCAGAATTGTTTATAATACTTGTTTGACATAAACATGCTTTTATGTTAAGCGATTAAACATAGCCCCATGTCCTCTATAGATCGTTTTTTATCAAATAGAAATAACAAACAAGAATGCAGTCCACTTGATGATAAGTGGTGACCTTCGTGCGCGAGTCTGACTCGTATTTTCAATTCAAATCTCCGGGTTTTTTCAATTGTAATTGATTTTAATTCTCTACTTTTTTACTAATATGAAGTAGTCAACAAGCAAGCAGCCCACCTGATGGTAAGTGGTTACTGCGGCCCATGGACATTTGTAAGCAACTTCATGTAGAACAGTGGTTCTATATGAAGTCGACCACAGATGCGTTGCTAGTCACGAGGACTGAGATGGTCGCCTCACTTAAAAGTGAGCCGGCAACCACACCCTTCCACCGAAACGCAAGAACTGCTTCACGCTAGAAATAGGTGTGGCGGTGGGACTTCTCCGGGCGGACTACATTGGTTCTACCACCTGGCCAAAGTATTTACTATATTTAAACATTATTAGATTTTTTTTTGTTTAAAATGGAAGTAGCAAACGAGCATGCAGGATGGTAAGTGGTCACTGCCGCCCATGGACATCTGTAATCAACCTTAGATAAAATCAGCGTCTTACCTGAGGCCACAGATTGCTACCCCTGAGAACTAAGTTAGAACGCCTCGGATAAGTATGTCCTCCTTACCACACCCGTCAGACCATAAGTCCTCGGGACTGGAAACGCATCTGTGGTCGACTTCATATAGAACCCCTGATCTATATGAGGATGCTTACTCATGTCCATGGGCGGCAGCAACCACTTACCATCAGGTGGGCTGCTTGCTCGTTCGCTACTTCATATTAATAAAAAAAGTTAAAAATAGGTGTGGCGGTGGTGCTTCGGAGTCGAACCAAAAAGGGGTAGAACCCTTTAACCCTTCACGATCGATTTTCTAAATCTATGTATTAGAATATTGCTATGATTACATTTTTCTGCAATTCTCACTTTTCTCTATTTTACTTAACTATATTTTTCGCAAAACTAAACCATGTTTTTCGCTAAAACGTGTACAATTATTTTATTTCAGATACAAATGATGGCACATCAAATTAAATTAATAATCACATTATCAGCGTAGCTGCGTTAATTTAAATTAATAACAGATTACACTATAATTGAATTTCAGGCAATATATTTTCAATGTCCAGAAATTTTGACCTAATTAGTGTATCTGTTTAATTAATTCAAATTATTAAGGTTGCTGTTGATAAATCAATTTTCTAATTTAATTAATTTTCTCCCTTTAACTTTTAACATATAAAATACTGATTTATTAGTTCAATTGTGTTTAATTTTACAATTTCCTTTTACTATAATTTCTCTTTTTAACCGACTTCGAAAAGGAGGTGGTTCTATGTTCGACTGTATGTATTTTTTTATTATTGAATATTATAATAGTTAGACCGATATTTTGTGAATAATAGTTTTAAAGTACCATTTTTTTGTTACGTGATGTATGTTCTCCGTACGTTATAAAATGGTTTATTTATGAAATAAAAAAAATAATAAAAACTATATCTATAAGAAATAGTTTAATTATTTTAGTATCAAATATATAGTTAGTTTTACTTCAAACATACCATTTGCGTTTTATATTTTTTCTCTTTTACACATGCTAACAATTTCGACACTCAATAACATATTTATACCGTACATGTAGGATATAATTAAAAATATTTTACATACCCGTAAATAAATTCAGCGGTGCACCAACTAACTCGAACAAAGTTCGTAACCGCGCGTAGCACGTCTACGGCGTAGCGGCCGCTCTACGGTTTTGGCGTTATGGCGCTACTGCAGATGGTTTTATGTGCGATCCTGCGGTGACGTCACTTGGACCGAGATCAAAACCCATGGAACGTGGGATGGAGTACAGTTACACGGAGAAGCGTTTAGCGGTAATTTGCGTCGTTTCTGATTTATGGAGCGAAGGTACAGTCGGAGATAATGCTTATAGTTTCACAAGGACTATCAAGAATAAATTTGTTCAAGAATAAATGTGAGAATTCGTAATGTTCTGTAATAAATGTTCGGTAGTTCGTTGAATATTTCATTATACAAACTATTTCAAGTGGTACTATGTAGAGACACGGAGTATACGATTTTCGATTTTAAAATGGGAATTCCACATATTTTATATTAGATTTTTGAAGTAAAATGTACAATTCTGACTCACTATAAAATATTGTGTAAGTATTGAAGATAATTTCCATTACGGTTTAGCTACGAGAACAAATCAACACATACTGGCAAAACATAATTAGAACCATCGATTTCTTGCAAGAATATAGTCAATATTAACAAGTAATTTAATCTAAAAGGAATGTCAAATCAAAGATAGACAGATCATTTTATTTGTTGTATATGTGTTTTATTTTTGAAGTACATCGGATATTGTGTCAGACTACGTCTGGACTGCAGACTGACGCATTGTTGACGACGTAAGATTCGTTTTGCAAAGTCATTAATATCTCACAAATCCAAGAATATACCTACGTAATACCTATTTGATTTAAATTGTTTGTTTGAAATATGAAGTGGGACTTATTTAACGGTATTAAATCGTCATTGCTGCCCGATCGCATTGACATATGATAACTTCCTTCTGAGGTTGGTTATAGCATTCTCAGTCTCATATGATGAAGTCGTAAAGGTTCTGTCAGCTTTTTTTAGTATTACTTAAAGAAAAGGTAGTAAAATTTCTTTGAAAGGTAGTACCGTATGTGGTTTAATGTCGGAGGTATTTCTGTCACATCTGCTGCTACAGCGTTCTAGTATGAAAGTTGCAAGGTGACTGCGTGGCATTCCAGCTTAGTTCAGGGATAGTACATATGTGGTCTACCTCAGGTAGTAGTCTGATTTCATTAGAGGTTAATTAAGGAAGTCCGTAGGTTTATCAGATTGAAGTACAAACGAGCATGCAGTCCACCTAATGGTAAATGACCACCGCCACCCATGGGCATCTGTAAGCAACTTTATGTAGAATAAGGGTACTTTTGAAGTCGATCACATATGCGTTGCTACTTCCGAGGACTGAGATGATCGCCTCATATATAAGTGAGCCGGCAACCACACCCTTCCAACGAAACGCAAGAACTGCTTCAAGAATAT
Organism: Cecropterus toxeus; assembly: GCA_018249875.1. Classification (NCBI taxonomy): domain Eukaryota; kingdom Metazoa; phylum Arthropoda; class Insecta; order Lepidoptera; family Hesperiidae; genus Cecropterus; species Cecropterus toxeus. Next base: position 375 of record DWNE01001102.1, on the reverse strand, counting down.
TTATTATTCATTTTATATAAAAAAAATATTTATTTTTATATAAATATTTGCGATTAAATTTCTAAGCTTAATGAAAGAGTAGAAGGGAATGAGAGACTATTTTTACTCTTAGGAAATGTCAATAATAAATCCTTATTGGGAAGGATTTACTATCACATAACTACGTTACAAAGAAACAAACATTCATATGAATAAAATAAAATTTTTTATTTTATTTATGGTACTTGGGACACAGTGAGGGAATGATATTAGGAATATTCTGGTTATGCATTTTTATTTATTTTTTTATACGGCTCTAAAATCTTATGTGAAACTATTAGATACAGTTATGAGGATTGTATAGAAATATTAGTAACATCCATTTTTTGTTGGATT
>DWNE01001101.1:0-23583 GCA_018249875.1 Cecropterus toxeus | reverse complement strand
AGACCCAGAACAGAAATCTAAACTCATCATCCATATTTCTGTCTGGCCGGGAATCGAACCCGGGACCCACTGCGCGTCAGACCGGTATGGTGACCGATCGGCCACGTGGGTGGACATTAACCACATAAAAAAATCTAAAGTTTTTTTAAAGCTACAAATTTAATGCAGTCATGATTTTTCGCATATAGCTCATATTTCTGTGTTGTTGAAATTTAAATATTGTGAATCTTAATAGTATTAATATGGACCCTTATTCAGCATGCTGGAACGTCCCAACTTACTTAACAGGGTTGGCGATGCACCTGTGGCCCTCGAGTAGGAATCCAATCTTATTTGAGGTTAGATATACTCGTATAAAGACCGCAGTGACCACTGATAGTACATACCCTACATATTCTGTATCATACTTATTCATATTGAAGCCTTATTCGTACACAACTGTATATGCTGCATGTAGTACATAAAACGTAACGGATATTGTAATAAATAAATTAACTGTCCTAATAAGTATATAAGTAGAGTAGCTGCGCAACGCAGTTTCACCCGCTACTACATAAGAAAGAACAAACAAACATATGTATTATATATATATGTATCCTTCCTCAATAAATGTACTATTTAACACAAAAATAATTTTTCAATCGAACCAGTAGTTCCTGAGATAAGAGCGTTAAACTAAACAAACTACTGCTTTATAATATTAGTATAGATTTTGCCTACATGGAATGCATTTTCATCTTTTAAAAACTTAAATTAAATATATTTAAAATATATGTAGTACGTATAGTACACACTAGTTAGAAATGTATTTTGTTTGTGTTCGTGGTTATGAATAGAATATATTCTCCTATATTAAAAATATTCAAATAAACAGTGAAGTCTAGCTACTTTACATTAAAGTGAGTTTTATATGAAGTGAAGTTTCTCAGACGGCTTCATACTTCCGTTTTCTGGCGTCAGTACATTACTTCGCAAAATGAAGCTTGACGTCTGAGCGGTGGCACTTCGCTGTTTTATTATAACGTCAAAATCAGTAAAAAGACGTCATTCAGTCTCCTTCACTCGTATCCCTTAAGTCTCTAAGAAGTCATTCGGTCATTCTTTTCTTAAACTCCGCTTTGAGGGGTGAAAATGAAATTAAACTCTGAATGAAAGGAGAATCTCGCCCTTAAAGGGGATCTTCTATGAATTATGCCCTCGTGATTTAGAAGGGTGAATGGAACAATAGTGTAATCGTCCAATTAAAGCTTTGTATGAAACTTGCGAAAAGGAGTACGGTATGCGCTGCGACGGTTCTACGTTCATCTTAAAAGCATAACTAAATGGATGTACATTATTTCTAATTTCTATTATGATTGTCTAATTCTTGGCATTCTCGTCGTTATGTCTGGAAACAAATTTGGCAAGAATGTTCACTATTATGAAGAGGAAACAAAAACAATTCGCAAAGGTATTTCATATTCAGATATGACATTGCTGTTTATGCTTTTTACGGTTTACGAATTGTCTCAGACCGAACTAGGTTTATTTTATTTTAATATTTAGTTAGTCCGGGATAGAACCCAGAACCCTCTAGGGTTACTCAGGTATGTTTATTAATGAAACACGATTCGTTAGTTTCCGATAACAGATTACTTACAAGTAGTCAGAAAGAGGTAGAATCTCAGTTATCCACAAAATTTAACTAAATAATAATATTGAGTCTCCATTGATGTCGCAGTGAGCACAGTTACTCAGGCCAGGTGTTGTTTATTGTTTACAAATGGTACCTATAGCAAGAATATCAGAATTTTGCTCTTATGTCCCGTGATGTACATACAAAATTGTAAGTGAGGTTATATGTATAGATTCATATGGCAGATTTGAAGAGTAGCATCTAGCGTCCTATCAAATCGGGATGCCACAACGTTTAGCAGGAAAACAATAAGGTTAACTGTGATTCAATTCATATAAATAAACACTTTAGAGAATAATCATATGCGCCCATTCACCCAGAAGAATCCTGTAGCTGGCGTGGCGAAATCGTAAATCCACATCGACTGCCGCAAGTCCCCGTGCGGGTCATAATTTTAGATTTCACGTGCAATTGAACACAAGCCTCCTTTAAAAATACGCTATGGATTCACTCACTCATATTTTTAAACGTTATTCGAATGGCAACCTAGTGGGTGAAATTGGTGAGTTATTATAAAAATCTAAATCTGATCTAATAAACTTTTAAATCACTTTATATACTTGCCACAGATATAGATTGACAAGTTGATAAGTTTCCTGAAATTTTATTTTTCATACTGGCTTCTCTTATCACAATTTACTTATTTGCAGGAAAAGGTTACTTTACATTATCCTTATTTAATAATAACTGAAAATTGACGAATAAATTATTAATTACACACAATAAATGTCAATTTACAAATATAAAATTATAAAAATGAGAATATTACTTACATTATTATATTATAATAAAATGAATAACAATTACAAACACTAAATGACAATCAAAATGGTTTTAGTCCATAATATGACTTAGCACCTTAACCACCTGCGACTTTATAATACTTTCAACATCCTTGATAATTTAATTTTATCAGAAATCTCATTTAAAATTTCACCTATAGTCACCGATTTGGTATGTGTTTGGTAAACGCTATTTGAGTTGTTGATACACACAAAGTTACTGCTATCATCTAAGCTTGTGATATTTATTCGTAACATAAGTTGCGCATTATTTTGAAAAATCGTGTGTACGTACGTCGACTTGAACCCGGTTTCCCAACCTAAGATTCCAACGTACTCATATACTACCCTAGTAGCCTAACTCTATCGTAGTACCCTAACTCATATCGCTCTCGTACGATGCCTAACATCACTTCTATTATTTTGTTTATGCTCGCATCGAAAGATAAAAGACTTCACAGTCTACTGACTTTGAAGTGAATTGCTTTATCACAAAAAATTGCAAATCATTTCAATGGACACTTAACTTTCAAGCTACCCTAGTATATTGTATCTTTGATGAAAACAACAGCAGACATTAAAAGGATGAAGTCCCTTCCAAACCGATATAAAATTACATTTAAAAACCAGCTCCCGTAATATTTTTCTAAATTCGCTTAGATTAAGCGGAGCACGTTCGCTTAATGTGATTAGGTTTTGTTTCCAACCACTCAGGTTAACGAGATAGAGAAACTCTCAAAGGAATTATTATGGAGATACGTATAAGAATTAAGTTATTTAGTACATGTTTTAAGCCGTCGTTAATGTTGAGGAGTACCTTAATTATTTTATTTAGAGACGAGCTTAATGTGTGGCTTTCTATCCAAGAACGTTTTTGTGGGATAAAAATAGGATACAAAGTGCGACGTGGTATATCTTAAACTCGATAATGAGCCTCATCGAAATCGGTCCAATGTTTGTTAAGTAAAGCATGTTACTGTGAGACAGACTTACTTATTCATAATCTTGTTTTAGTATTGAAAATTGTCTTAAGTAGTGCACTTATTTTGCCGTTTCTTTCGTTTTAATATCCTAAATGTACACGAATGACATATACATTGAAATTATAGATGGACAATATATTTTCCTCAATGCACCTGGAAAGTCAGGTGAGTTTGTTGAACGTCGTATGTAACTTTCTCTTTGGAATTAATGTCATCAAGTTCATACAGGCAAATAATTTGGCTATACCCTTACGCCTTTAAATAGTTATACACGTAGTAGAATTCAAATTAAAGAATCTATAGGTGAAGTACTACACTGATATGTTCTTATTTTTTTGGTTTATTTGCAATCTGTTTTCCAGATTTAAAGGCTTAATCCATTTCGTTTTCAGCAAGTTAAATTGGTTCATTATAGGCATCGAAAGTTTTATCGAATTTAAGATTAAAAGGACAAGATATTTTGAACGAACGAATAAATTGTCGTTGGTAGTCTTTTTATGTTTTGTGATGAATGAAAAAATTACTAATGTATTTGTAGTGTGTTACCAAAAAAAAAAAAAAAAAAATTTAAATAAAAATAATTTTTTTTTCGTTTCCAAAAAAAATGATTTAGTTATACATAAAATAAAAATATGCATTATTGTTCCTTATTTTTTGCTACGTTATCAGTATTAAAATACAAGAGAGAAAACATAAAGCATTTTGATTAATAATAGCCAGTCATCATTAATTTCTTGTTTGTTGTTTTAGATCTTTGATTCATAGTAATTCATTAATAATAATTTGAACCTATCAATCTTATCATTAACGATAATATAACTTATCCTGAAATTATCTATATTCATATCTATTTATAAATTTTGGATTCTCACTCAGTAAGTCAGCATTCTACTCGTGTGTATATAAAATTAATTATATCACTACTAGATGATGAATTAAATAAATAATCATAAATAATTAAAATAAATGCAGTGATAGCCTAATGGTTGAAACTCGGCCTATTAATCGAGGATCCGGGTTCGAATCCCAGGCACGCACGCACCACTGATTTTTCTAAAATTATGTGCGTATTAGAAATTGAATTATCACTGCTTTACGGTGATGGAAAACATCGTGAGGAAACATGCACATCTGAGAGTTCTCGTAAAAAAAAGAGTTCTCAAAGGTGTGTGAAGTCTACCAATTCGCCCTTGGCCAGCGCGGTGGACTATGGCCTAAAATTCTCTCTCTCTCTGAGAGAGGACCCGTGCCCAGCAGTGGGACAATAATGGGTTGACGATGAATTAAAATAAATATGTGATAATTTGAAAATTCTGCTTGTCACTACAACGAACTTATTTGCAAAAAAGATAGTTTGAAGGACTGACGATAAGAAATAATAATAATTGCCGTGTTTTTAGGATTTTTGTATAATTTTTGTTTAATTTAAGAAATTTAAGTGTCTTGTGGTAACACAAGCTAGTTATCATTAGTTGTTTTACGGTGGTCTATAATAGCAGATGGCATTTATCCCACTGAAGAAGCTGCAAAAACTAAATATATTCTAACAACACATGGGCCCTAGCAGCTGGCAGCTAATAAGAGACTTGCAACAAACAACTCCCATCTGTATTCTTAAGCATCATTGTTTTCCGATGCCTTCTTGCTTCGGCACATAAATCTTGTTATATGCAAATTTTATTTCATTAAAGCGGTTGGACTATAAGCAATATTGCTCGGGTGAATTACTGCGGGGCGGCCCTCGGATTAACTAATGGCTGTTTATCTTGTAGGCCCTTTAGACCCGGAAGAACGTGGTACTGTTATTAATTCGAGTGTTCTTAGTGTTCGGACTATTATTGTCTCGTGGTCTGTCTCGTAAGGGTTAGCCATTCGGATCGAGTTTGTTTTGAAAGTGGTTATGATAAACGTTGACTTTATAATTTAACACGTTAATAATGTTGCCGTGTAAAAAACATATGTTTTATACATGCACCTATTTATGTGCATGTCAAAAGTATCTCCAATAACCAACTATATTTTTCTATAATATCTAAATTAACCTTTATTTTGCACATTACAAATATTTTACATTACATACATCAATTCGGTATGTAAACATTTAACTGTACACAGTTTAATTAGCGATGGATTTTATTTCGGACGATTCATTACTTCAAAGAGGTAACAATAGGGGAGCCCCCTCGACTAATGTGTGAAATTGCAGTACCTCCGAATGTGTACCCATTAAAGCACCAATCAGCGCTCTTGACGGCACGGAAGCTGTAAAACAACAATTATACGTCACAGACGTATTACAATGCCGAAAACAAAAGCGTAGACCGATCGTATTCATTTCGTTCATCCGCATGATTCAATCATCATATCGATTACCATTCCGATCTGATGATAATCGAGTGCAGCCGTTTTAATGTCCAACGCCAAAACGGAAAATGGGGCATAAATCTACGATTCCCCGTCAGAATTTTGAATTATGGTCGCAATATAATAGATAACAGTATTTGACGTGTTGTAATTGAATTTTTGCACTGAATATTTTTGTCGCACTTGCATTTCATGTTTGCTTTGCATTCGAACTTTTTCAGATTACTAGCACAACAGAAGAAAAGCAATTTCGCTCTTTCGTTCTCACAAAGCAGGCGCATATTTTAAACGCACCTTTGCTGCTTTGGCGGGAACATTGCTCTTTCGAAATGAGAATGCGACTGTTTATGTTTTCACACAGTGATTAAAGTGAAGTGTCAAAAACAAAATAGGAACATGGCGGCAGGGGTGGCGCCGTCATTTTATCGTACTTCAAAATGTAGGGACGGCGACTTTGACGGGGCGCCGATACTCTCATAGAACTTTGTAATTTTCTTTGTTATTTTACGTTCGCTGCTCTTGTGATAGAAACTATATTTCGCATCTATGAGAGTCCACAGTGCACATCAAGAGCTGCGGATACTCTTAAATCCATACTCCACTATGTAGACGAGAATTAAAATTTAATGCACATTGAAATTTGAATGACGTCCTTTTAGCCCGAGGGGAGTTCACACCTTATCTGTAAGATGCAGTCTTTTTAAAAAACGAAAGGGCAGAGCTCTATCTCCGGGGTGAGGTACGCCGAGAAAATCCTGAGAGATTACGCATTGAGTGATTGCTCTTTCCAAACTGCGGTGTGTTCGAGGAAAGTGAATGTTAAGGTTGATGCATCCCATTTACCTGTGACATGAATACTACACCTACACGACATAGTAAGCGTTCGCACTGAAGCCATAAAGCTCGTTTTTCCACGCGATAGCAATTGTTATCAAGGAAAGTTAGTGAATTGCCATTTCTCGACGTGAGGCCTGCATAGTCAAATGGGGAAACTTTTCTTATTATTTTTATTTATTATATTTCCCGCTGTTCTCGGTCGCAAGTTTTATCGGACGGAATATAGAGTTCACAGTCATGTTTAAATTGAATTGTAGCCTGAATGGATAACACTTCAGTGTGAATACTTGAATAGGAAAAATTTATTCTATCTACATGTTGGGTGTTTCGCTTTCTATTGAATCCAGAAGTCAAAACATGATTGCGTTTGAATATCAAAGCTTTGATACTAGTAGAGGGAAACACATCCATGTGGGTTTGATTGGTAGAGAGCAGAATACCTTTTGTATTATTTAAAAAAGTTTTTTTTTTTTTAAATATTGTTCCTATTTTACTGGGTAAAATAAAGTGAATTATTTCTATTATTTTTAATTATGTTAAAGCAGTTGTGATTTTTGTTGTTTTTATTAAATGTTAGTTACTTATGACGTAACATCACCTACGTGATGTACGACCATGATGGAGAAATGAGTTCTACCTGAAATGGGTTACATACAGATCAAGCGGATAAATTGGAACATCCCACGTAATGTATGTCATATGTCTGTCAAATTAGAGTACAGAAACAGGTGCGGCAGTAAACTATAGAGAATTATGATATCTGCGTATTTTTTTGTATTTGTATTTCTTTATGACGATATTATAAGAAAACGACAGGATGAAGTTGGCCATTAAGCGGGACATCTTTTCTATTTTTGTTCCTGAGTGTACTAGAGTTTGTTCATCTTCTTTTATTTAGAACATCTTTAGATTTTATTATTAACGCTAGGGGTTTCTCTTGTGTCGTGGGTGCCATGAACATACACAAAGACGAATACATAAACATCCAGACGCACAACAGAAATCTAAATTCATCATTCAGATGTCTGTCTGGCCGGGAATCCAACCCGGAACCTTCTGTGTGTCAGACTGGTATGGTGACAGCACCGACACGCAGCTCGGTGTTATTATGTAATGCAATTTTAAGTTATTCTTCTTTCTCAAACTTCTTAAGCTTAAAAGTAAGAGTAACAAATTCTTACCTTTTTTTTTGTAAAATTAAACTTTAGGCGAAAGTTGTAGCTAGTGGTATGTGATATTGTATGATAGAATATTCTTCTGTTTTTAAGCAGTATAACTTCTTATGCTCAAAAGTAAGCAGCAACGCAGCAACTTCCTGACAGGGTTTTTTTTCATGTGAAACGTGTACAATAGACGATGGTTGTTATGGGGAGTTGTACATGATACAGTATAAATTATTTTTGAAATAATATAACTTCGAAGGCTCATAATACGCTCAGCTATTTTTGCAAGCTTTTTTATTTAACGTAAATAGCAGGTAGAGGCTGTGGCGGCGAGTAGCACCTGATAGTGGGCGCGTCCTTCCGTTTCCGGCGCGTTCGTTTGAGCACTATTGTCGCTTTAATTTGCTATCTGTGGAGTTTCTGTTAATTTATTTTCCCTAATGAACTTACCTCATGGAAAGAAATGTCTTTAGAAATATATTTATATTTGTTTTAACGCTGTTTTATTTTTTAGTATCTAAGTTGTATTCCTAATCAAACGTGTCTCCAATTAGCAACGCTAGAAAAGTTTTTGATTGTATTTTGCAAAAGCTCTCATATGCAATTTGTAAAATTTATGTAAGTAATGTGGATATATAATAATATATTAATTTAGATAAGTGTTCATTGAATTTTGAGCCGTGTCAAAATTATGTCCGCAATAACACTTGTAAGTAAAAATTTCAAGGCATTTACTGTAATATATGTATGTACATATTATACTCGAAATTTTATCTTCGGAACTGTCTTTTGTCTTCCAGTTTAGTTCGTAACATTAATTAACTAAGCTTATGTGTTTTAACAAAGATTTTTGCTGTTTCCTACATAGTTTCAGTTTACACATTTTATTTTCAGTTCTAAATGTACTGAAAGCCTACATTACGTATACATAAAGAATATTGAGGTACACATTTTATATATATATAAATATCAACATTACATTACAAAACGGACACACTCTTAGAGTGGTTATAATAGTAGGCTTTTTGAATGACATGTGTCTTATTTAATAATAACCTAAAGTATAGGTCCTTTCCATAATATAAATAAAACATAAACATGATCATCGACATTAGGCGGGGAGGATGACGTGTTCTAAACAAATAATATGGCTAAAAACATAATAAGTTTAGGCTTGTATATGTGTATATTAATACGTAATAAGTCGCAGTATCGTATGTTTTCTAGAATGTTCCTTCCACGTATGGCAATGCCACATATATCGCTGTTTTCCTATTACAATGCAGATTTGGCTAATGCTTCATCGGGATACGCGCAGTAGAAGACAAATGAAAGTCGTAGAGTGCGTAAGCGATTTTCCCTTAGAAAATGAATTTAATGCGTTCTAAACTTTTTACACTCATAGCCTCACACGATTCTTTCTGTGTTGTACAAACACCCAGACTCAGAATCGAATCCAAACTGAACTCGCACGTATTGCGTGTCCGACCGGTATAGTGACCACACCGCCACGTGGGTCAAAAATGTATGACCGAGTATTTATAAATATAATCAGTTTTGATATCCCTTGACGGTCGAACTCATATCATAAAGACCGCATGAAAAATTCTATCTTCATCCACCTGAATTCATTATAAAGGTCTGTCATCCGAAATTCTTCCACAATCTCCCTTCGAACAAACCGGCTGAGGCAAAAACGTCCGGTCAGCGACGATAAATACGGAATACATTTACTGAGATGAGAACATAATCCGGATTTTAGAAAAACCACTTCAGAGGACCGTCCACGCAAAGGCCGTGACGTCATTGCGTTCTTAGGCTTAGGTTAAGGTGGGTTCCAATATTGAGCGGGAGAGGAATGTATGTATTACCTTTATACAAGCAAAGATAGCAGAGAGAAGGAGCGGAGATAATAAGTATCAAGTCCACTTATTAATCAAATGTATTATTTTTAGTCGAATATTGGGGCGAGTTAGTCATCACAGTTTGGCTTATTTTACTTATTAGGAAAATGCAGCATCTGTATCATAAGTAAAAATAATATGCGAAAACGATGAGTCAGGTCTGACTCGTTGTAAGCGTTAAGCGATCTGAATAAATCAAACAAACTAGACAAATAATTTAAATACAATATTAACTTTTTTTAAGTCATGTTGTGGAAAATGGCATTGAAGGAAGCTTAATTTAAGCTCGATAAAGTAATGGTCAATAGCTTAACATTGATTGTTCACTTTGACCCTCAAAAATTATGAATACTGCAATAAATGTCCCATTTAAATACCAGATCATTATAATAATATAGTTATTGTTTTCAAGAAACGCTTACACTGAGACCATACCCTGAATTGCTTATAAAAATGCGCATATCACGCATCCAAAAAAGGACGCAGTTATGGATAAATCTCGTTTTTTGTGTCGCTACCGTCTCTTTGTGTGAGCATAATAAAGAAATTGTTCCCTATACACCAGGATCAAGGCATTATAGTTAAACTTTACACATGACACTTTACTTACCGAAGGCGAGAAGATATGGGTAAGCGATAGCGGTAGAGGCGACATATGTAAAGTGATTTACTTATTTTTACTTAAGTACTGGTTTCCTAGTGACCGGTGTGTGGATATTTGAATGGTATTAAACCCAAATAAAACCTTTTTTTTAGAAATATGAAGTATAGATAGTATAAGTATAGTATAAAATATGATGGTAAGTGGTTACTGCCGCCCATGGACATTTGTAAGCAACTTCATACAGAACAGGGGTTCTATATGAAGTCTATCACAGATGCGTTGCTACTCCCGAGGACTGAGATGTTCATCTCATATAAAAGTGAGCCGAAATTGAACTCAACTATCCGAATATAAATAATTCTCAATTCCAAAATATTTATTATTATTTTTTTGATTTGACACATAATCCAAAAACAGTTCAGTATCAGTATCTATTGCAAAGCTATGAGTACTTTAATTTTCGAACTATTTGAGGATTACCCAATCAGGAAATTGAAATTTAGTTGATGACGCTGCATTGTAAATTAATAATTAGTTTTTTTGACATATACATGTCATTGTTGTCGTTGTATAATTTGAAATCGTATTGTAAACAATGTATGTTTTTGTTTAATCGAAATCTGTAACTCTAAACATAAATACGTATGGTACCTGCTATTGACATTTAGATTTATTAATATGCTTATTAATATATAATGAATGCGTGTATCGCAAATTCGTTTCTCGTTACATGCTTGCTATGAAACAAGTGTTCAAAGTATGCGTTCGAAACTATTGTTCCTATAATAACGGATTCGAAGCAAACTGAAAATTTTAACCCATTGTTTTATTTTCATATCAGTTTGTTCTGTTTTAATTTTCTATTGTTTTTGAGCCTCATTGTTATACGCTATGAAACCTTATACAAATATTCGTGAAGGTTGTCCATCACAGCTATTTACGAGAGCATCTCGGCGGTATTCAAAAAAAATATACATGAGCATGAATACATGAATACGCGTTTCGTTCTGTTATTTGAAACTTTACATTGTTTATGTTAATGTTTTAAATATTGTGTATTAAATATTAATGGGAATGTAGCTTTAATGAATAATGCCGTTCAAAGTTTTAAGTTTATTCTATGAACAACATACATTCGACCCCGGGAAGGATGGTGGCATTTGTGGTCGCATGCCATCGTAAACACCAAGAGATACGGTGAGCACTAATGCTCACGACGAAAGAGCTAGAAAGGGGCATCGTGCTTGGAGGAGTCTGGTTGCGTTCCGTTGGAGATCCCGGAGTCCTCCACACAGCGCTGGGGATAGCCACCTGGGGGGTTTTAATGCGGTAAAAATCCCACATAACCCAGCATTACTCCCACGGCGTCGGGTACCTTTCGAAAGTTTCCCCCTCGAGAAAAAAAAGGGAGTAAAAGATAATTTTTACTATTTATGTATGTGTTGTTCTTGGATTGGGGACGACTAATTATCGTTAACCAATCACGAAATGTTATATAAAATTTATAAAACTACCTTTGCCATGGGTTTATTCTAAAACAAAGGAAATTAATACCAAAATCTGGAACATAAATCACAATACGTTATCTGCATGTCTGGGATTGAACCCGTAACTCAACGTATCACCATTACAGTAGCTATTGCGTTCCGCGACTGATCTTAATGTTTGTGTCATCGTTTTATCCATTCACACCCAGAGCTACCAATCGCCCCTCGGTACGGAAATGGCGTAAAACAATTAGGAGTACTTTTTTCCAAATGCAGCAACGTAATTACGGACAGATGACGCGCGTCATTAGTGCCGGGATAAGAACCGCTTGTTTATTCCACAAACGTGCATGAATATTCGCATAATAATTATTGGCTTGTATTAAATGCAGCTTTATATTTCTATATGTATATATGTATTAAATATAGTAAGATTAAATGGTAGATAGTATTAATAGGTGATTGGAGCCTTCATAGTTTGTCTGGATACCTCAGAGGTACCGAAGAGTATTCTTGGCCGATTTTAGGTATCATTTGGCTTATAACGTGTGGTCTTTAATAGCTACACACCCTCTCTTCTTGTGGATGTCGTAGGAGACGACTAAGTAGTAAAATCTAGTATGGAAAGCATCGGCTTCTTGTATAACTATAATAACTACTGTAGCAGTCAGTGTAGTTTGACCGGAAAGTCGCACACCTACTATTAGCATGAAGCGCGTCGGTGTGTTTCGGTGTGGTTGTCGGCTCACTTATATATGAGGCGACCATATTAATCGTGTGTACATACTTCAGATAGAACTCTTGTTCTATACAAAGTTCCTTACAGACGTCCAAGGGCGGCAGTTACCACTTAGCATTAAGTTCAATCTTATAAAAAAAACACAGACAATAATTTTAATTATGTAAAAAAACATTTTCATGAGAACTAGGAGAATTTTAGGAGAATTAACCTCTTTAGCAAGTGTAAATATAATTTAATGAAGAGAAATTAAATATAAATGTATCAAGTTACTAAGAGAGTGACGTAAATAATTGTGTATCTTGCTTTATTAGATAAATGTATGTAATTATGGATGTACGACGCGCGTCATACTCATAAGTACTCTATTTAATTTTACTATACCTGCAACACACCTGCCTGTTGGCGATTGACGTGTACGAATATTCATTTCGCTTTAAAAAGACAAAAAAAGTAATGTACATAAACACAGATAAAACATTTCAATAAAATGAAGTTTTCATGAAGTCATTGATTTCTTTTGTATGAATACACACAAAGACGCACACATGTATTTAGAACCATGCAATATGAAAAATCGGTTCATTTATGAAGTTTATATTATAGTTTCATTTATTTATGCTGCTATTGTGATACAAAAATATAAAGTCATTTTTTCCATGTAAACTGAAAAAAAATGTACACAACCAAGTAAGGGATGAACATGATGAAAGCTTTAATTGATTATTATATACCAAGTTTACCATCTCGATAACAAGTTACTAATTTCCTTCAACTGAATATTGGCACGCTGGGTTACTAACAAATAGTTACAAATGAGATCACTTACATGACTGTTCAGTTTCTCGGCGTGTTTAGATCAAGGGTATTTGTTGATACATTAATTGCCTGCAAATATTTCGTAAAGAGAATGTTCTTAGTGACTTTGCATTAAGTTCTCGATTCTCAATGACTTGCTGTTTATGTGATGGACACTATCTGGCCTCTAAATTGTAGGTTCTTCCAAACGTATTTATGTAGAGAGCATCTACGTTATGTACGAGCATCTACGTTACGTATGTTGAATTGTAGAAGTACCATGTGATTAGATGTTTGCTATGGCATAAGTTGATTTTAGATGCCATATTTGAATCTGATAATATTTTATGGTATTTAACACTTTCAAAAGCGAAGGGAAATGCCGTTAGATTGAAATAAAAATTTTAGCCGTATTTTTAGGATTGTAAATTTGAATATATGTTATTGAGATAAATTGAAATGTACACTGTATTTATGAAATAGTGATGAAATGAAATAGAGTAATGATAAAATGGTTTTCATTTTTGGATTTAAATTAGGCTTTAGCTTGCATTAAATATTTAGCGTTTTAATGAAAATAAATTGACAATAACAATGTTGCGGTATTATTTTCACACTACTAGCTATTATTTTAATATCAGGTGGTGGTTAAACAAGTCTAATTAGGGCGCTGGCTTACCAATTCGAATTGGCTAGTCATGAAGGAGATAAATGAACCAAACTGTGAGATCTTCCAAATAAATAGGATTTCGTAGTACGAAGATCGTGGAAAGTAATTAACTATGACTTTCTTAAACTTCTTCAATACAGTTTAAATTTATCAGGTATTTTAACGTAACCGATATTAATTATTTGTATTATACATATTGAAATACTCAATTTTGGTACAATACACACGCGTGAAATACAATGATATGCGATAAATTCTTTAATGATTTTATGTAAGTAAATCGCACGATTTACATTTAAGATATCGCACATGTACGCTTTACATTTTCATAAAATTAGAATTGAACTAGTACATTTAAAGTAATTTCCATTACAAAAAGGAACCGGATTCAAGGGGAAAACCATGTAGAACAATTTCGCAAATCTAAAAGTACTGAAATTAAATCGGAATTGCATTTTAAAAGAAGCGACGTCTATTTATTCCTTAAAACCAACATTATTGTCATTAAAATGTATGGTATGCTAATAATGAAGTTTAATGAGCTGCATCAACATTGGCTGGATTTGAATTGAAAGTAAAATGAAGGTAAACTTCGAGTGTACCTTCGTATGAAGACTACCCGTATTTTTGTAACAAGGCAGACGTGCCTTGAAAAACTAGCGACAGTTTTGAAACTTAGATAATTTAATTGAAGTCTTGTTGTTTATTTCAAACATCAAATGTACATGTATGACTAATTATTATTTATTTATTAAGGAGGTAACTCTTTGGCGTTAGCCTACAGCCATCATCGATTTTATGTTTTAGAACTATTTTAGGACTGATTCCCTTTTGAATCATTCTTAAAATAAGTAAATTCCAGTAGAAAACATTCTACAATAGATAGCATAGAACTGTTGTTTAATGTTTTTTAATTATTATGTCCATAAACACTGGTAAATACAAAACCATCAGGCGGACTTTTTTAAAGATGTTTTTAAGACTATTCTTAAACTTTTGAACACAAAAACTCTTATCAATATTTGTCCCGTTATTATTGCGTCAAAATTGAACAAACCAACATATAAAAGTTTCATATGAGTTTACACGATGCTTATACTTGTTATGGAATATGTATGAACATTCATCCGTTGCAGAAACCACGCGTGGACACAGGAATATCGCTAGGCTTAACAGGACGCACGCCTCGTCTACCGGAGCGTTGATCCGAACGATTTATCAATCAAAATATGTCGGCATACACATTCGATGCTCTTCTATCCGTTTACTCCCGTCGAAATTATGAATTGATGTTCAATAACAGTACAGAAGTAATATTTTTATTAATACAAGAGAAATGTAAGCTTTTTAAATAAATGTTAAAACAATACAAGACTGACATGCAGATATGTTTTCCTGAAATGAATAATATATTGGGATCTACAAACAAAAAGAAAATCATTTTTATAAATCTGCGTCAGAAGGAGGGTTATGTTTTTCGCGCATATGTATTTTAAATGCATATGTATGTCCATTTCTATGCCACGCGCGTTAGTCCGTCATATAAACTAAATAAATACGACCAGACTGCTTATTTCAGTTTTTGCATTCGGTTACTTTGTTTTCATAATAATTTTATGTTATTTAATAATACACATATTTTTTTCTTACTATAGATTTTATTTAGTAAAATACATATAATTGATCTAATATACGTTTACGTACGCATATAAATATTATAGGTATATTATTTTAGTAGGTAGGTACGTGTTAGTTAGTATTCGTTGAAATTTTACAAATTACCACGATCCTGCTATTTGTAAATCAGACACCACCTAAAGCTTTTATGTCCCCCCATTACTTTTCAATAAACTTTCACTAAAAGCTTCTGTGAATATTCATGAAGTGTCTGTTCTTTTCAGGTGGGTGTATTCAATTGGCTTTCCGGCAAGGACTTCACTTTTTCTTCCTTCAGGTAAAACTTATTTAAACTGTGGCTTCCATTGTGATCTTACCTCTAATTGAGTCAGACTGCAACTTTTAAAGGGAATTGTATAAATCGAGAGCTAATTGTTAGAATCCCAATGAACTCACTCCAGAGTGTCTTGTCTCGTAGTAATAAAAATCTCATTGTGTATACGATAGGTATCTTAATACCTTAGTATATAAAAAGGTTTTTATAGAAAGGAATCGCAAAGGATCATGTAGTCTAACTGATGATAATATCATCATTTGCAATAAACTCCAGGTGAGGTGTCACTAAGGTTCTACTAGTGCCTTCTAAGTCGAAGCAAAAACGGTTCTACTTTCTCACGGATAAAAACCCCGAATTGTGTATTATTTCATTAATCAATATTATAAATCTTGTTATCAGTAGAGTCAATTAAAGCACATTATAGATATCATACGACCAATACACTCGATATCAGAATTTAAGAATCCTTGTTATTGGGCTATGTATCGGACGAAATATATCGCTGCTATGTATTAATAGATAACAAAACATAAGAACGCCTATTTTACAACAGATCCAGGTAAAATTACAACAATATTTTTCATTTTATCTTTTTAATGAATTAAGTTGAAATAAGAAAAATTAAAAGGCAATAACGAACTGGACTTAGAGCACTAAGTTTTCAAATTTTACCATTTAATGAATGTTGAATAGCGCGGTTATTCTTGACTTTATGCAATTTCAGCGATATGTTGCTTTCGTATTACAATGCAGATGTTTCGAATGTCTGTTCCACCGCGATACGTTCATTATAACGCAGTGATATTATCCTATAAAATGCATGAACCTAGTTTAAATTAATAGTTATCAAAATAAAATAATTCAAATGAATAATGAATGTGTATCAGATATCTATGGTGAAGAGTATTGTCCAACACAGCCCTTTACCGTGTTAACCTATAACCTCATTACGTGGTGGCATTGTGTTTCACGGTTGAGGAGCATTCTGGGGTAATTGCCATTAAAATGATAAATTTGGGCCCTATACGAACCAAGCGATCATTGGTCAGCGTCGTGTTTGTATTTATGACACAGGTCAAACGTAATTCGTACTCAATTAGAGTATGAATTACTTATAACGAACAAAAATCTCCATATACAAGTACAATTAAAAAATATATCATTTATACATTCAGTGTCAGTAAGAAATGGTGGTGATGGTGTGTTTAAATTTTAAATTTATTTTTTGCTAACCTAAATAATTAAATTTTATAGCGGATTGGATATTCATTATATTCCAAATCTTTGAATCAATCAATCTTTAAATCTAGTAAAAGAAATCAAAATATAATTAGCAGATTGTAATTTTTAACATTTTTTTAACCATTACCTTGCAATCATTTTCGGCACAGGTCCGCGGAAATCCGAAAATCAAACATCAAATATCAATCAATTACCAATAAAATGCAGATACGTACGCCGAGAACAGTATGGTATTAAGGTTCCCGAAAGTCACGTATCATTCTGTGGCTTCAAGGATGACGCCCAAGGGAACGGACGAAAGATTAACGTGGCACGTCTGTCCTCAGGCTTAAATCACATTATGGGCTCCCTGCTCTTTGTTTAATGTTCCAAGGTGGACTTTCCGTACTTTCTTGCCGTAAACAGCGAGATTTCATTTATCTTACGCTGTTTATTTTACCTGTGTCACTGAGTCTCAGGTTTGGTGGGGAATATAATCAATTTATTACAGTGCTCATTGATTTTGTCTGCTGCACGTGAGAAACTGATTTCTTATTCATGAGGTTGTGAGGTAAAATTACAATTTTGATGAGATAAGTAAACCATTTGCTGATGATTATTTTATGTAAAAGGTCAATCTGTGACCTCACGGACTAGTTACTCGATGAGGCGCATTTTGAGACCCAGTAACTACGTTGTAGCACTGTCTTACTAACTCTCGTAAAAGGATACTGTCTTTTGTAATAAAATATCTCAAAGATAAATAACAATCTAGGTCATTCATAATACTTAAGTATATATTCGGATTCGATAATTAATAAAACAAAATGGTTTATATGTATGAAGAGGGGAGAAAAATCGTGTTTAATTTAATAACTGGTTATGAAGTTCAGGTAGTAAAGATTTTGAAATTACTTTTACTAATTGGTAACTAAAACGGTTTACCTATCGAACCGTTGGATTCATGTCTATTGCATTGTCTCTACATATATCGTACTCTTTTGTATACATGTTTCCATATTGCGTAATTTATCGAAGTAGCGACCTAGGTCCCGCCTGCCCTTTCATTAACACGATCAAACTTCTGTTTCGTACAGCACGTTCGTAGCTTGGGGACAGATATTGTCCACAATCCTTGTTTTTTGTACCCTTGATTGCAAAACTTTTATGGATCGTCGCCCAACAAAAAACGTGTAATTTTTAGTTAGACTGCGTCCGTGTAACGAGATATTTATGGGAGGTTACGCGTGAGGTCACGCCGAGGTGTGGACATGGCGCTATTTTGCCCGTTTTAGCATTACTCCAGAGTACCCAAATGGAATATGTAGCTGTAAAATAAAATGGTAATTACAACGGTTTTGGGGTCGGCGTTTGCAAGGTTTGTTATCGGTTTCAGATGTGTTTTGCACACGTTTAAATTTAATCGCAGTGTTAAATTTTAACTTCACGTTTACTGTTTAAATATATGGGTAATAATTGCCCAAAATAATTCTAGCTTAGTTTTAGTCAATCGTTATTATTGCCGCTTCCGAATCGTTTCTTTAAAATAATACACGCCCACGCTCACACGCTTTCTACGCTCATAGCCCCACAGTAGGACTCTCTCCTGTGCCGTGGATGCCATGGACACACAAAGACGAATACACAGACCCCCAGACCCAGAAATCTAAACATAATCATTAGTTATACTTCTGTTTGGTCGGGAATCGAACCCGGTACCCACTGCGCAATGAAAAAGTTTGTGATTGGATGTATGTGTATTTTTTACTATTTCATGCAATAAATACTAGTTTGGCTAAATATTCGGCTTACATACAGTTTATAACCTAGTTTATTACATAGAACATTACCGTGGTAAACATGACCGAAGCGGGTGAAACCGTGGTAATAAGCTAGTTAACTATATATGAATAGCCAAATATAACCACTATTCATCATTTAGAACTGATTTCAATTCAAGAGGCTATACGCCAATAACTAAACTAATAGCAAAATTATCAATAAAAGTTAAGGTGGGCGTAATGAAAATTATGTCAGTGGATTGGACAAGGGATCAATAGTTCAAATCCATTTTGTAAGATGGGAAAGGCAATAACGGTTTATGAGAAATACGGCTTCATTGAATACGGTTGTTAATTGTAACGGATATTATTATGGAAATATACTAATGATATTCTGAATGTATAAAGTTTCTTGTATCCTTAATACTTAGGGATTGGGTGCTTATGTGGCCTTATGTATTCTTCGTATCTACATCGCAGAGATTTATAATGTGACTAGCTGTGCCACGCAGTTTCACCCTAGTTTAATGTAAAACAATCTATTAAAAACAAATATAATAATGTGATGTTATAAAGCCTAAAGACTTGCACGATAAATTTATTATTCAACACAAAAATATTTTTTCAATTCGAACCAATACTTTTTGAAATTAGCGCGTTGAACCAAACAAACTTTACTGCTTTATAATATTAGTATAGATGTTACTTGTCTACTTTTAGTTACTAATAGTAGTTACTTTTATTTACTAATATTTAGGTTTTGCTCGGTAACCGTTACAAGTGAAGGTACAAGGAGGTGAAAAGTGATAAGGACCTTCCCGATCATCCATCCCATCCAGCCATTATTAAATAGTGAAAAATATCTGACTGACAAGTTAAATAAGTTACATCCATGCAAAATTTGTAAATCGTATCAGTGGTTCTTGCGTGATTAAGTAACACACAGACACACACCATCTCGTTTTTATATATTAGTATCGATTACACATCGAAAAATATAAATATCCTGTTATAGTTAAGGACTCAAACTAGTTAAAAAAAAATAGATATTTAGGCTTATGGTAGAATTCCAGTCCGACATTCTTTCAACGGTAGAATGGTGAACACTCGGTCACCGACATAAATATAAGAGGGTCCTTTACCCTCGATCTCCCAATAAATACCAAACATTAAAAACTTCACTTTTATTTACTTATATTCCTCAAACCCATTCCATCTACCAACATGTGTGTTCCCAAAACTTTGTTCCACGCCCTTGACAGTTGCGATGAAGGGGACATACAGAGCACTTCTTATTGGGGCGTAACTTAGAAACGGATGGGGTAGTTCCGCTAAAGAATGGTGACATAAAGGGAATTGTAGTTTGGTCTAAAAGTGCTATAAAACATCATGTTTATTTTTAACATGTGCTTAGTACTAAAATTTGTTCCTTTTGCCCCTTTTTAACTGATAGCAAATTCAGATAACGGACTTCTCTTTCCTCTCCACTCTTTTTTTATTTTTATTTCGAAATATTTTTCTTTTGAAGAGATATATAATCCAATCAAAACAAAAATGTTTCATTAATTTTAATGCAGTAAGCTTATACGATATAATCTGCAATGTTTTCGAGGGAATTACACAAAATCCGTAATAAATTCCAATCGAAATTAAAGGTTCGTGCCCCTACGATTGTCAGGAATTTTAATCGTTCGAAACTTCATTCGGGAATGTATCTACACATAAAATTAATTTATAGGTTGTTGTAATTGATATAAGTATGATTTCATCGGACATTTAGCACATTTTTGAAAAATATGGTTATCCATACATTAATTCTTGTTGATTCTAAGTAAAACATTAAGGAGGTGTGCAATCTATGAGAAAGTAGGTGCATTAGTTTGTTTCTATGTAAATAAATACAATAATATTCCTAACTTTTCCTGCGGATGACAAGATTTTGTATTCTTAATATACGTAGTTACAAGAAAAGCTTCCAGCTAGATTTATGTTCTTGTTACGTTCCGTTTAATATTTTATTTTATTAAATTAATGTAGCATATAAACAGTCTAATGACAATCGGTCCCAAGCCCACGAAAAATAATCAAATAGAATTCAGAAGATTTTTTCTGGTCTTTGTTATGCATTTCCCAGTCGAACCACCGAAGGGACTACCACCTTATAAAGAGTTAATTACCATACGTATGCAGCATAGTAGATAGTCTAATAAATAATTATTATTTTCAGAACTTCATAGAACTGTATATTGCCTCTGAACATTAATGCGTTTGGAATAAGTTATTAGGTGGTTATTAGTCCTCGAAATCCGATAACAGTGTGGGTAAACTCTTCTGAAAACAACCCTTATATTTGAGAGGCCTGTCAATATTCGGCTCGTCACGTTTCCACCCCTTGTTTGATGCAAACATGAAGGTACGAAGCAAATATAATGTGTATTGTGAATATCCAATATATGTGTATTCAGTTTTATGAGGATCTCGAAAATGTTAGCGGAAGAAGTTTAAGAAGATGAGAAGAAAATGCATCGTAAAAACCAGTAAGACCAACTAAGGTCGTTACTTATACCAGGTATAACGAATAAAAATAAAACTTAAAACAAATTACGAGATTGAAAATAATATGGAGCTTTCTATAATTTAGTGGATCGTCAGTGTTTTTATTATGAATCTATTAAATCTATTAGGAAGAAGATTTTCAATTAGATACCTTATCATGTGCTATCTGAACAATTTATGTTTTTAAAACATAACCAATTCTATTAAGAATTTAAAAATGTTTTTTTTAAGCTGAACCTAAAATTTGAAAGGTTTAAAATCAAAAACATTACGCTAACTAAATTAGCTAAATTTTAACATTCAATGCTTATTGTAACGGCGTGCTGAATCTTAATGTGCAGTTTTAATATTTACACTTTATATTTATGTACTACTATTAAAGTAAAGAGAATTTGTCACAGATCTATAGTAAGTAGTATTCGTTTATGATCTAAAGCGTCCACATTTGATATTACCGACATCAAATGCTCTTAAGGTATCAGGTGTTCGACATGAATACCTAATCTTAATGGCGTCGGTACATGCACCTCGATAAGGGCGAGTGTAAATCATCGGTCGGAATGTTTTATGAAGTTCCCGGTGGGAAGAAACAGCTTGTTCCGAACCGAACAAGAGAATCTGAGAAATGGGGCTTACTTTATCTGCAAACGGTTCAACTGTCTCCCAAGTGTTGTGAATTTTTAAGAGCACTTTACCTAAGGACAAGCGATGGGATACGAATGCGTACAGCTGGTTATAGGATACTTGATCATTGAAGGATTCAAAGCACGATTTTTTTGTTTTGTGAGAAATATTAGACAAATTCTAGTTGATTGTTACGATTGGCGTATATTTTATGTTTTAATACTAATCAGATGTTTTTGCGGAAGCTTCGTGTTGGTCGTATTATATATTATTCAGGAAATTTCAAAATCCTAACAAAAATAAATAGTGTGTGTGTTTTTTAATCATAAATAATTTATTTACTTTATACTTAAAATATAATTTACTAATAAGGCTTGAAACACTTGTAATCTATGTAGGTAAGTGAAATTTTACATTGGTATTATTTTCAAATCTATTTATTTTATTTTATAATAAATACAGTCATGAATTAGACTAAGAAAAATATATAAAATATAGGGTGAAAGGAAAGGGGTTAATGCACTGTTTTCACCACATTTACATACATACAAGTATAAAGTATATATAAGAAAATAATAGTGAAAACTAAATTGTGTCATCTCCCAGAGTAAAAACAATATAAATATTGCCTATGGAATTAGCGTTCAATATCATTCGTATATTATATTCGTATATTCCTAACCGCTCATTCCCAGCTCCCTACACAAGGAAGACCGGCGCCAACGTTCGTCACGTTTAAATAATGATTTATGCAAGTAATTTAGTTAAGTACATAGAGACATTAAGGCTCTCCGGTATAGATTAAAACGTTCAACGGCCCGAACATCCTTTGTGGTAAGATTCCTTTCACACAATACTATAAATTATGTACAACCTAATAGATGAGTAAAGAACCTACCTATTTTATTTACGTCATGATACGTCGTTGAATATTCATGTGTTTACGAGTGGCATACATTAAGAAAAGTATTTAAAGTTTATGTGAAATTAAAACAAATTTATACAAACAAAAAGCGTTTGTTCGTGTTTCAAAATACCTGTAAAAATCGCGTTCCTACGAATAATACAGTAAGTATACATATATTTTTTTCAGTGCGTTCGAGCACTTCCTTTTATTTTATAGATGTAGCATCCGATCAATTTACTTGATAGTCGGTGGTCACCGTCGTGTATAAAAATTAATATAGTTAATTTCAAATAGAATTAGATGCCTTCTATTAGTCAGTGTTACAGACGTTTTACCTCTAAAGGCTAAGCTGGAACGCTCTGGAAAAATATATGCAGATTACCTCACCCTTCAACCCAGAACACAACTGTGCTTGACTAAAACGCGGGTGACGACCCGCGTGGCGGTGCGGTCACCATACCGATCTAACGCGCAGTGGGTCCCGGGTTCGATTCCCGGCCAGACAGATATCTGAATGATGAGTTTAGATTTCTG